>PVIH01005665.1:0-120957 GCA_004025045.1 Sigmodon hispidus
AGGTTCCATTGCCAAGAATGTTGTCTAAAATGCCTGTTTAGTTTTCAGGGATGGAGCTCTCCACCCTTTACTTGGTTTTTAAGTATGTATGGAATGTTATGATAAGACATAGTAATAGTGGTGGTCAGATGTGAAAATGGTAGGGAGACAAATATACATGTGAAATAAACTCAGTATTTTAATAAAGTAAAAAAAAAAATTTACCCAAGGTTTCACACATCTGCATATTAAGGAGTGTGACTCCACAGCTTCCTCCTTTCCTACCTTTTAGGCCATCTCCCTGAAACTCAAGGTTCTCAATGACAAGACAGGGCTAAAACCACCACTTAAAGTATGGCAAGTACAGCCTTTGCAGTAATTCTAGAGCTCAAAATATGAGAATTTTTAATGTCAATATTTCTTATGAGGGAGTTTTTTCCACCTTGTTTTAGGTAATGCTTTTTAAAATATATCTTGACATTTGAGCAAACAACAGAAACAAGGCCACTGTTTCTTCCTCCTGATTCTTTTATTTTCCCAGTAGATTCCAGTAAGTCATATTCTCATATCTCTCCCCCCTCCACCCTTTTCTGAAACAGCTCATAAAATGTTCCTTTGCCTTACATGGCCTTTAGCAACATATTTCTACCAGCACTCTGCTGATGGCCACTGGGCAAACTTCTAGGATGTTCTAAACAATACATAGTCCTTTTGATTACAGAGCCCATCTTGCTACTTCATTTGGCAATGATATAAAACTTTTCTAACCTTTTCTTCTTATTCTTGGAAATGCTATGCTTACACAGTTCCAGAGCCAATGTCACATGCTCAGGTGCCATATGGCAATGCAAAGCCCCACTTATCAAAAGTTTTCTTGGTTCATTGTGTATCAGTATAATTAATCATCCAAAGATAAGTACATTTATAAGAAAAAAAAAGTAATTTGTGGTTCACAATTCTGGAGGGAATAACGTATAAGAGCATGGCATCTGGGCAAGTTAATAATATAAAACTAAATCAGAAGTGAACGACAGCAGGACAATCAGGGACATGCAGCTGAAAGAATAGTCAAGGGAAACTCTCTTATCAACAAACTATCATGGTAACTAATCCAATTTCACAATCTAATTGATTTCTATAAAATGAGCACTAGCTTCTTCCAAGTCTAGTCATTTTCCACTAGTACCCAGTTCCTAGAGAACATTTTCACATATCTTTTGATATCATTATCATGAGAATCAACTTCTAGCATGTAAGTCTTGAGGAAAAATACAACTGGGAACCATAGCATCACCTTTTATGTAATTACATCTATTTCTACCTAAAGACAAAAGGAGATAGTAGGATCTGTACCAACAAGTAGTGATACTTTTTCTTCCAAGCATATGATACCTGGGTCAGAGCTAGCCAAACTCATTGCTCTATAATTTCATCAAACCAAATATAAACTTGAAAGGATTTTAATCCTTTAGGACTTTTGGATTTCTTATGAAGACTTAAGGATCAGAGTAAATTTATATAATTTATATATGCCTTCTCACATTCTCATTTGATGTTAAGCCTTCAGCTATGAACTACTAAAAGTAATAAAAACATATTTATTTAAACCTAACTGTTAGGTTGTTAGTTTGCTGTAGCCATTTCCTACCTTCAGGGACTCCAAAGAGCCTCTGATGCTTATCTTTAAGGTGTGTCTACCTTTAAAATCCCCAACCTCCTGGGAGACTTCCTTTTTTCTTTTTTCTTCCTCTCTGCCCCCCCCCCCTCTCTCTCTCTCCTCTCCCCCTCCTTAATAAACCTAATATGGGTCCCTTGGCAGTGTGCTGGCAAATTCTTTCACGTGGGAAATACTAACACTAACTATTTTAGTAAATAAGCCACCATTCTAATCTGAAATTATGAATGTTCTATATGCAATGAAGCATTTTTCTTTAAAGAATTATTTTAACATTTAAGGTTTTATAAATTCTGGTTTTACATTAGCTCAAATTTACTTAAATTGACCAAACTCAATTATGGTCTGTAATATTTCATTTGGAAAAAATCCTCAATTATTGAAGCTATATTATGAGCAATCAAGCAGATGCCCCCCAGAGATGAAGACCAGCCAATACAATCCTCACTCAGTTGAAATGATTTGGGGTTTTGGTGCAGTAGAATTCTCTGTGCAGAACAACTGTCTTGCCAATGTTCTCTCATGTGAAGAAAAAAAAATATCAGCCAACACTGGTCTGAAAACTAAATTATAATTGAATGTTGATTAAAAAAAAAATCTCTCACTTGCACTTCCAAAGTAAAACAAGATTATAAAAATGAACTAACATCTGGGGGGAGAAAAGGCTGATAAGGGTCTTGTACCCACCAGAGCAAGAAATATAAAAAGTTTGTCCATCTATATTTATAGTATAATGGTAGAGCTCATATTCTAGAGACCAACTATGCATGATCCATTTTGAAATTTATCAATAAAAACAAAGATAACTCCAGTCATGTTTTTAATTTTTACTTAATTAAAATATTTTTTGTTTAATTTTTATGTATATGAGTGTTCTGCTTGTACTTGTACATGTGCACCACATGGATGCCTGGCTTCCTAAGAGGTCAGAAGAAGGCAACTTTGAACTTGAGTCATTGATAGTTATGAGTCACTATATGAGTTCTGGGAACCAAGCATGAGACCTCTAAAAGAGCAACAAGTACTCTTAACTTCTCAGGCAACTCTATAGGCCTTTATTTATTTATTTATTCATGTTTTATTTTATATGCATGTATGATTTGCTTGGCCATAGTTCTGTACATTATCTTCATGTCTTGTGAGCAGAGAAGGTAGAGAGGATGTTAAATACCTTGGAAATGGTGTTAAAGATGACTATATACTTGGAATTGTAATTAAGCTCTATGGAAGACAAGTAGTTAAGGTTAGCAGTCTTAACTGCTGAGCAATCTTTCCAATCCATGAGGCTTTCAGTTACTATGTTTAAAATTTTTATTACCAAATAATGCTAAGATGATTTTAATTCAGAGTTTGAGCACTTTTTAAGGGTTGAATTTGTAAGAAGCAACAAAATAAAATAGGAAAAAATAGGAAAAGGTAGAGAAAAAAACTAATAAAAAGTATGGAAAGAAAGATGCATCTAAAGTGAATTATTGGATAGAAAAACTAAACTTAATGAAAAGTAAGAGTATACTGATTTAACTATAGTGTCTGGGAAGATGCTTCATTAAAAAAATAGTTCCAAAAATAAGTCAAAGATTTGTCTGTGACCCTTTGATGTTTGAAGAAGGGAAGGCATCTCACAGTATGACAATCTGCATGGAAAAGATTGAGACACTTCCTCAAATGAAATGGAGCTAAAGCTCAATAAAATAGCCTTAACAAATTAGTGAAATGCAATTTGACAGAAATTTCAGGTATAAACTCCTAGTGATATTCTAATATACTCACAGATCTGTGTCTAGTCAACTTGTTATCTGAGGGGCATCATCCCAAAACCAATAGGAGTAGATGCAGACACCCACAGCCAAATATTTGGCAGAGCTGAGGGAACCTCACAGGAAGGGGAGAGGAAGAACTGTAGGAGACAAAGAGGTTGAGGACATCATAAGAGCACAACACTCAGAACCAATTATGGAGGGCTTCTATGAGACTGAATTGACAAGCTTAAAGGCTGCATGTGTCTGCACTAGTGAAAGACCCCAAACCCAAAACATTCTGCACTTAGGTATAATTTATCCTTCTCAGATCTCTGCAAGTATTGACAGCTGGGCTAGTTATAACTTTGTCAGCTTGGTAGAATTAGACAGTCAGATCCTTCTGCAAGGTGATAGCCAGTTTTCAAGCTCATTTTATAAAGCCTAATTGGAAATACTAATATAACTAAAATTCTTATGTGTTTTTGCAATTTGTATGAGCTTAAAAAGAATCATAGAATTTACATCCATCTCACTGAGGCCAAAAAGATTCCAGATAAGTACAGCTTAAATTTTTCCCGCCTGTCTGTTCCTAAGGATGATACCTTTCTCTTCTGGCTTAGGGACTCCTGCCCTTCCCAAATTACTAAGACTGGGCTCAAGATTTAACTTCTAACCTTTGTTCTCAGTTTTAACATATCTCAACAGTTTTCCACTTGACTAGGAGCTGTGGACTTGCTAAAAGCCAGTGAACCAGTTCTATCAGTGTGGGCTGTTTCCTGTCTCTCGGCTACTGGATCAGACAGCTACGAGCTCCTGACAGAAGCCCTGGATCCCAGTTCCTTTACTAGCCTTTCAACCTTTTGGGGCCCTAACCACAATGCCCCAATGTCAGCTTGAAGCAGTAATAAAGGGAATCTACTATGCCCCATTACCCCAGAATCCATAAAAGGTTGAAATGCTAAGTTAAAGAGAAACCTGGCATAAGAGACAAATCTTTTTGTGGAGGCAAAGGTCCCTACAGCCTAGAGCTGGCTTTGCAAGTCAGTTCTCAGCTGCTCTTTACTACTACCATGAGAGAAAAACCATCATAGCATTCTTTGAAAACAGGGGGCGATACCAGAGAGAACCTGTCTCAATAACTATTGCCTTGCTACTAGAGATAGGAGGCATCGCTGTGGAGATTGAGACAAGAACTACAGCACTGGTACAAAACAGCCATCTTATGCAATTGCAGATGGCTATGACTACTGATTTAGAAGCCATAAAAAATTCCTCACCTTTTGTACCATCAGAAGTCATGGTACAAAACAGGAAAAGATTAGACTTGCTGTTCCTAAAAGAGAGAGAGTTGTATGCAGCTTTAAGAGAAAAATGCTGTTTTTATGCCAACCATACAGAGATAGTTAGAGAGTCAATAAAAAATTAAGAAAAAGACTGGCCCAATGCAAACGCAAATTTGAGGCCCAGCAAGGTTGGTTTAAGGGGTGGTTCAACAAATCCCCTTGGCTTACTATCCACCTTGGCAGGTCCACTGGTCCTCCTGCTGTTGATTCTCACCTTAGGACCATGCATTTTTGATAAGTTAATTCAGTTTGCAAAAGACCGGTTGTCCATAGTCCAGGCTATGGTCCTGACTCAGCAGTATCACTGGCTGTAAAACTCAGGCAGCAAGCTGGGTCCCAGACAGACTTGGAGAGGAAACAAGACGAATGGATATAAGATTCTATCCATTCACAAGAAAAAGGGGGGAATGAAAGAACCCAAATCCAAAACAGTGCAAATTATCCACAAGGCCAGATAGCAAGAGGTCAGCATGAGGGCAAGCCTCATTAGACCCATGAGTTGTCAGCTGAAGGCTATTTGGCCAATTAGCAGGAAGTCATATTACAGGCAAGCTTCAGTAAGTCAAAAAACCGGCATTTAGGAGTCCTTTAAGAAAAGATAAGAAAGGCCATGGGAGGGTGAAGAGACCGGGAGTGCCTAATCTTAACCCAGACTAGATGTCACAGCACCTCCAGGATTAAAACCTTTACAACCTTGCCCCATAACTGAACCTTGTATATGATTTGCAGCATTAGTGGAACTTTGTATGTAGATCAAAGTAGCCAATAAGACCCCCTTTTTCCACATAAAAGGAAACTGTTCTTTGTGTGGGCACGCTCAGTTAGCTGAAGCTGCTGATCGCCCGCAGGTGCCTGTGTGAGTATTAAAAACCTCTTGTTATTTACAGCCAGTGATCTGTGTCGGTTCTTGGGGCCAGGGTCTCCTCTAAGGGTCTTTCATTAGGAACCCTGCATAAGTGTCATAGGTATGTATGTAGCTTTGTATTCTAGTGAGACTCCAAATAGAGGAGGGAACTGTCTATGACTCTTCGGTCTGCTCTTGGGACACTTTTCCTGCTACTGGATTGCCCCATTTAATATTTATGTTAGGGTTTGTGCTTAGTATTATTGCAAGTTGTTAAGTCATATTAAGTTGATATCCATGGGAGGGCTGCTTGTTTTCTAAAGTGAAAAGGAAAAAAAAAAGTGGATCTGGGATAAAGGGAAGGTAGAGGAAGAAATGGAAGAAGTAGAAAAAGATGAAATTGCAGTTGAAATGTAATATATAAGAGAAGAGAAAAGAAAAAAAGCTTTTAGGCATCATCTGAATGACATCAGGTCTGAGAAAAAAGATCTTTCCACAAGTATCCAACATACTGAGTTACAGACATTAACCCTAAGCCATGAAGAAATCAACAGAAGCCAAATTCACATACCATTTGTAATTTATTTATTTATTATTTCACATCTAGGTTGAAGTTTTCCTTTGCTCTTCTCCTCTTACCCACTCCCTTGCCCCCACTCTTCAATCCTATTCTTTGTTTCTGTTCAGGAAAAGTGAGGTCTCATATGAGTATCAAAAACATGATATATCATGTTAAAGTAAGACTAAGCACCTCCCCATGCATTAAGACTGAGCAAAGATACCTTGTATGAAAACTAGGGTATGAAAAACCAACAAAAGAATCAGAAACCACCATTGCTCCCACAAGTTAGAATACCCACAAGAAGGCCAAGCTACAAATCTATAATATATATACAGAGTTCCTACTTTGTGTCAGTCCCGTGCAGGCTTTCTAAATATCCATTCGGTCTCTGTGAGTACCTATGAGCCCATGTTAGTTGATTTTGTAGGTTTTCTTATGATGTCCTTGACCTCTTTGACTCCTAAAATTGTTTCTTCCCCATTAAGCAGGATTCTGTCAACTCCAACTAGGAATTGGCTGTGAGTCTGCATCTGTTTCCATCAATTGCTGAATAAAGCAACTGATAAAATGCTTTAGAATTGCAAATTGCAGACCTCTGGATATAGGCATATCTGTAATGAGCATGTACAATGTTCACAGCATAGTTTCAATAGATAGCTAGGCTTCGTTTATATGTATTTTACTATTCTTCATATACATTAAGAAATAAATTATTTCTTTAGGTTTCTGAATACATTGTTTATAATATTCTACTCATTAATTCTTATTGCGTGAGGTTTCTGGCTCCATTTAGGCCAGAGGTCCAGACCTGCCTGTGGCCACTTCTCCCCCCCAAAAAACTGAATCAGATGCTTATATTAATTTCATTCTGTTTGATCTGTCTCTGGCACATTGCTAGCTAGCTCTTTCATCTTAATTTAACCCATTTCAATAATCTGTCTAGCAAGGTGGCCCAAGGTCCTTGGCTCACCTGTATTCCAACATGCTTCTTTGGTGGCTGGATTGAGTCAGTCGTACTCTGCCCTCCTCCCTAAACTTTAATTTTCCTGCCTACCTACGGTGGCAGGCACAGGCCAAAACAGTTCCTTTATTTACAGAGTGATATTCACAACATGCAGGCAAACATTCCCACCTCAAATTCCCTCACCAAGATAATGAGAACAAAGTTCTTGTAACAGCAGTATATATTTTGCCTACATGGATATCTGCTTACTTTTTATTTTTAATTAATCAGTCTAAAAGAATAGATAAGAAATATCTTCTTTTCTAAGCCCATCAATTTGCAGTTAAGTAAACTGAATCCTAACTATCATGTCTGGAGTGTTTTTATTGACAGATTTGATAGCTAACCAAATTACTTTCCACTGGTCATAGCCAGGTGGGTGAATTTGGGCATCTGAAAAACACTATGCTTGGAGAGAGACCAGGGAGCCCTCTCATCCTTTCATCACTGAAGCAAATCTCCCAGGGTAGTACATAAGTCATTTATATAGAAATTTAGCTCTGTGGGTAGAGAAAATGGCAAGACCTGAGAATTAACTGACAGTCTGGAAGTAACTGAAAACTAATAATTATGCTAGCTTCTCCTCCTAATTCCAAAGTGCAAACATGCTTTAAACAGATTGCCAGTTCCCCCAGGGAAGAAAGAAAGAAATGGCTGGATTAAAGTCAGAAAGCAAAGAGCCAAAAAAAAAAAAAAAAAAAAAAAAAAAAAATCTAGTATTCATTACCATCCCCACCAATGAATATTTATTGAGCTCCCACAGAGAACCTAGTATCAAGGCTCAGAAATTCTGAGAAGTAAATACAATTTAAGGCCATAAAAGTTTTATCCTAGCCTGGCACATGGCAGGGGGGAAGAACTGTAGATGGCAAATAAAACAAAAAGGAGAGCCAAGAATATGCACCTCTTCCTTAAATTCAGAGATCTAACAACCCTGCCCTAGTGTAGGACCAAGTCCCAATTTTGTTTCATTCTTTAAAACTAAACTTTAAGTTAATTTTCAGCATCAAAAATAATAACCACCAAAGGGACTTACTTCAGTATCTTTCAGTATCTTCTAGAAACATGAAAGTCTTCAGTCAATGTAATAATATTTTTTTCTATATTGGAACAATAATAACTTTCACTATTTGAAGAGTCATTGCTCACCAAAAAAAAAAAAAAAAAAAACTTCCTTTAGCACCCAACTGTCATACCTGAGTAAAGGCTGTGACTGTTGATTCTCAGGTGCAAGTTCCGTCTCTGTACTATAAGAATATACTTGCTTCTAGTATTTCAGTAAGATGTGGTCATTTGATTATTTTGTATGGAAATGTATATAAAGATTTACATATTGATGATAAGACTATCAGTTATTTTATAAAAGAGCAGCCCAAGTGGACTTTCACCCACAAATGCCCAATATTATAAGGTAAATTCAGATCTCTGTAATCTAACTACTAGTGCTCTCAAGATGTTAAAATAAAGAAGGGAATCTTTCTATAGATGGAGATGTATTATTGTTAATCCAGCTGGGCAGATTAATGACCTAGTCAAATGACCATTGCTTTGGAAGGGACTTGGAGAACAGTCCTAGAAAGGCACGATAACCTCTAGGTAACATTTTTTTTTTTTCTAGAATTCTTATCCCTAGCACAATCTCCTAAATAAAAGCATGTACTTGATGCTTTGAAACTCACTTTTGCTTAACTTTTCTCATTCTCCCATCTTGTTTCTAAGCATACTTTGCCTACTATTTTGGCCTTTATTCTTTTCCTAATACTCCCCTTCTTGCCATATGGCTGCTCATTATGGCTGACTTTCATTTCAATTTATTCAAATTCTTTGGCTTTTTATTTTCTTCCTCATTCATCTTTTTTGGGCAGCTACACAGTTTTATAGCAAGCCTGACCGGTGCCTTTTCATTTAAACACTAATATAATTGTCCTCAGGCTTCCCTTTGTGCCTGATATTTCATTCACTCATTAATGAGGCTAAGAAGCAAAAAAGAAGACTAACTTCCCCAGTACCTAATGGCACACTCTACCAAAACTCCCCCAAATTCTGGTATTTTATGAAACTTCTCCTCCTACACGCACATCTGCAATGTTCCTCTTGCTCAATCTTCCTATTGCCAATTCTGCTTTAGGTAATTCTGCTAGAACTAGAAAGGTTTTATTCTTCAATCCCCCTACCTTTGCACTTGGACACAAACAGGCCAAAGAAAAACTGACGTTCACCTTAATACTAATTCAGGCTTGATACACCTGTGTTCTCAGTAGAAGGACACAATCACATGGGTGATGAATAACTCATCCCTTGTGCCATGTTTCAAGTTAAAGCTAGAGTGAAGGAGTGGAAATTAAAGCATTATTCATTGGGTAAGTTCTCCAGAATATATTGTCCCAAGATGAAATATGCACACTTGGAGCTCATTTTTAAATTTAGAAATGAAATAAAGAACATATTGTCATTGTCTGGCTCACACTTTCTTTTTATTCACTCTGATCTGCCGATTGCAGTTTATCTGTTACCCAACTTGAGAGTTACAGTCTGTGCCCCAGCCATGTTTAGCCATTTATTATTGATAAACTATTTTTTAAGTCAGTATTAATAGTAGGAAGTAAAAAATAAAAATTTATTCAATGTGTCCTTTTTGGGAAGAGAAACAAACAAAAGAAAAACCAAAATTACAATACAAAACAATAAAAACCCCATCAAGTCCAAGTCTATCATCAGGATCCTGAATGAGATTGCACTTTATATAGAGGGCCAAGAATATACACATGCAAGCAGTCTCTGTTAAAGTGTGGTCCATACAATACTGACCCATCTTTGTCTGGGGTTAGCTTTCTAGCCAAGGTACTGGTAAGACTCTCAATTATCACTCTAGAGAATTTTAGGGCCCATATAATCACCAAGCAAAGCATTGCTGTCTGCTGCTTATTAATTTCATTTAAGTATTTGGAAGCAAAGCTTCATAAAAATACTCACAAGTGTTTTGCCTCTAAGGCTGAATCAGGAAACTACAGTTAAAAAGTCACACCTCTGCTTGCCTCCAGCAAACAGGGCTGATCCAAGAAAATGTTGCTACTACTAAGAATCAATCTTTGACTCTGTTCTCTTTCACCTGTGAGAACAGAAACCTCAAGTCCACCATATACAGCTTGTTTCTTATACCAAGTCTTCTCTGAGACTTTGGGAACTGGCCTTGGTTCAGCTTAGCTGCACTCCAAAAGTCCACTATTTTGTAGCCCAAGCCCACATGTATCGTGGTAAAAATTTGTTTTGAGATATGTTTTAAATAGGGTTTATTTGGAGAAAGTAGTTTATAAAATAGAGTTGGTTTTAGGAGAAGATGACAGGATGAGGTTGTAGTGTGTTGGAGTCTTTTTAAGGAAGATTTTTTATCTCTATGTCGTATGTTTGAACTCTTGGGCAGCTGGAGCGAACTGTGTACTTGGTCGGGGAACTCTCACGAGAGAATGATGACTTTTTGTCCTGATCCCCTCCCTCGAAGGTCTACTTTTGGAATCCTTTTTAGTTAACCACGCCCCGCTGGATCGTTCACATATATAGTTCCTGAGCCATGGGCTGCAAGCCACGTGGTGGGTAAATTCATAAAAATAAATTAATTAAAAAAAAAAGAGCTAGCTAATAATATACTTAAGATATGGGCCAAACAATATAAAATATATAAGCGTGTGATTCATTTCTTTTAGGAGACAAAAGCTGCGGGCGCACAAACCAGGTTCCAAACCGGCGCCACACGTGTGCCAGGTCACAAATCTCTGGACCCAAACAGGCCAAAAAAAACTTACTACAACACACATGCCTCACCAGGGTGTCTCTACCACAGCTCTTGTGAGAGACACAACTCTTGGAAACTGTTTGGGGCTCTGATTCTGTGCTCTAGAACCATTTTTAAAGCTTCCTATGGCTTATGTGTATATATCTTACCCACATTGGGCTGCCATTTTTTTAATATATTTTCTGGCCCAGACTTTCCATTCTAGACCAGGGGTTTGACCAGCAGTCTGATAGAAACACTCACAGTCACACAGATGCTTACATTACTTTTCTGCTGATTGACCTAGGGCTTAGGCATATAACTTGCTAACTTTTTCATCTGAACTTAACCTATCTTGTTCAGCCATGTGGCTTGGTACCTTTTCTCAGCAGCATTTCCTCTGCATCTCCTGGCAGCTCCAGCAAGTCTATGGCATCTGTCTGGTTGTCTGATCTGCTCTGAAATATTCTCAGTCTAGTATCTCTGCCACTTTTCCTGTCTGCCTTCATCTAATCAGCTTTTTATTAAACCCACAGGTGGGACAATTGTTTAAAAATGTAACACATAATCCTACTACACAGAGTAGCACTACTTGAGAAGATTAGGAAACATAACCTTTTTGAAGGAAGTGCACCACTGGAGATGAGCTTTGAGGCTTCCAAAGCCTGCATCAGGCTCAGTGTCTCATTCTTTCTGAGCTCAGCAGATTTAGATGTAGAACTCTCAACTACTACTTCAGCACCAAGTCTGTCTGAATGCCACCATGCTCTATGCAATAAGTTACTAAACTTTTATAACTGTAAGAAAGTTCCAATTGAATGATTAATTTTGGAATGATTTGCCTTGTTCGTAGCACCTCACCATAGCAATAAAACGATGACCAAGACAGAAGTTGGTACTGGTGAGTGGAACCTTCTTATGACAGGTTTGCTCATGCTGCTTGTTGTTGGAATGTGGACTTTGGATGGGTCTAATGGATGATACAAGTAGGAGCATGGAAGACAGTGCTACTAAGAGAAGTGTTAGTTATGAGAGTCTGGCTCAAAAGATTTCAGAAATGCAGAACATTAATCAATGGTATAAAGGCCATTCTTGTGATATTTTTGTGAGAAGAATATGGCTACTCTCTGTTCTTGTCAAAAAAAAAAAAAAAAAAAAAAATCTGCCGGAGGCCAAACGGAAGAGTTGGCAGAGGAGATTTCAAGACAGACTAGTCCCATGGTTATTAGTGGTTACCCTCATATGAATCTATGATGAAAAGGAGTAAGCTGGGAAATAAAAAATAAAAAGCTCATCTTGAGGCAAAAAGGAGAACTAGAAAATGTAATGTAGAAGACAAAAGTTTCAAAACTCAGAAGATAAAAAGTTTAAAGAAAAGCCTGAAGCGAAGGAAATAAAGACAAGATCTTATTCAGCTAAGCCTTCAAATTCTGAAGAGGAATTAAAGCAAAAGTTAAGCAGTGACAGACACTATGAACAACATAAAGCTGATACAGATCTTATTGAACTATCGTGCCTGTGTTGCAACCCCAGCAAATAGCAGCATTTGGAAGCTTTTGCTACATGGCTCTGGTTTTAAAAACAAGGACATGGGAAGCAGTTTTGGAATCTCCCTCTGTGACTAAGAAAAGTGACCAAGACCAGACATGTGTGAGGTGTGTCCCTGTGTGGAGCTGTGAAGGTGAAATCTATATCTCATTGAAAACTTCAAGATGTTATTGATGCCAAAGCTGAATGAATACCTGCAAAGAAGAGCTACTTACCAAGTATGGCACCAGCCCAAGAGAAGTATGTTGCAGTTAGCAAATCTGAAATAAATTGGAGATCTGAAGAGTACTTTGACATCAGATATGGAGATGCAGAATTTGGAGATTTCCCTTGAAGGGCTTTCATCTTGTTTTGGTCACTATTTTTTCACTATGCCCTGTAGTATGAGTTTCTGGCCTGGCCTAGTCTCAAGGTCTGGAAACACCCACTGCTGCTTAGCTGCACAAAATGACTTACATGTTTATATTAATTACATGCTTTTCAGCCTATGGCTCAGGCTTATTGCTAGCTAGCTCTCTCATCTTAATTCAATCCATTTCCATTAATTTGTATTGTCATATGGCTGTAGCTTACCTATTTCTTTATGTCTTGCTACTTTGGTGGCTGGATCGTCTCCTCTGATTCTGTCTTCCTTATCCTTTATCTTTTTTTTTTTTTGGAAGGGCAAAAGAAATAATTATTCTCCATTTAAATAAGATAATTGCAGTTGAAATACAGGGAGTCCAGAGGCAGTGTATTTTGCTTTCACGAAGGCTAGCTTTTAGGGAAAGAACTGGTCAGACAGCAGACTAAAGATGGATTCCAATATTTGGGAATAAATTGCCAGATCTCCTTGAGTACACCTGTGTTCAGGTCAGCTGGTCCAGTATTAACCATGGTATATATCATTAAGTCCATCCTGAGGCTGGCTCTTTCTTCTTCTGACATGTGAAGTGCGTTTTGCAGATGTCCTCTTCTAAGATCAGTGCCTAAACCTAACCCATATCCTCCAGAATACTATCTTTTCTTCCAGCCATATGCCTTTGAGAGAAGTAACTAAGCAGTTGGATGATAGAGGTAAATGGGATTTTTAAACATCTACTTAATTTTTTTGTCATTCCAGATTTTATTTATTTATTTATAAAATAGTCTTTTTTAAGTCCTTGTATCCCCCTGCTCCCCCTCCCTTTCCTCCTCCCAGTCTCTCCCAGTCAGTATTCAATCTCACCCCTCCTCACATACCCCCATGCTCTTCCCTAAAAGGGGAAGAAGTCCCAAGGTGGGTCAGCTCAGCATGGCACATACACTCCAGGCAAGGCCAATTTCCTCATTCCAATATCAAGATTGGGTTAGGTGTTCTACTGATGGGAATGGGCTTTGAGGTCTTAGCCTACACAGTGGAATACAATCTGATCCTACCCCTTGAGATTCCACATACTGTCCTTGCCACTTGACAGTCAGCTACCCTTGGAGGGCCTAGCTGATTTTCCCCATAGTTCCCCACTGGCTATTCTTGATTCAATGAGCTCACCAGAGCTCCAGCCAGCCATCACTGTGGGAATTTTCTTCATATTCCCTATCTTCTTGCTCATACATACTCTCTTCCCCTGCTCTCAGCTGCAACAGGAGCTCAGCCCAGTGCTCAGTCATGAATATCTGCCTCTAACTGTATTCATTGTTAAATGTGGGTTCTGTGATGATACTTAGGATGTTATTTATTTAATTATAGGGGAACTCTTGTCTAGACATCTCTTTCACTATTTGTTGGAGACCTAACCAGGGATAACCTTAGGCTCTTGGGGTTTTCCTTAGCACCTGGTCTCTTTCCTACCTCACATGGGCTTCCCCTATTAAGATCTCCTTTTTTTTTCTCCCTCTTTGTTGCTCCTCTTAACCATGTCATTCTCTCATGATTTGTTCCCATTTTTTCTTCATTGCAACCCATTATGCCCCTAATTTGATAAGCTGGTCTTATCTATATTATCTTACTAGGGGAAATCCTTGGAAATCTCTTTTAAGTTCCTTCTGATCCCAAGCTGTCAGGGGTTGTGGTTTGCAGCTTTGGTATTCTTTGCTTTTTGTTTCCTACCTGTTTCTAAGATACTCTGCTATTGACAAAAAACAGTCCGTTAATTAACCAATCATATTTACAGCATAGACAAAGACATTCCAAATCATTTCCTCTTTTCAGTCTAGTCAAAAAGGAGGGTTTTAATTTTAACATAGCAAACTTAAATATAACAAAAAATCTATGAAGCAAGAATTACAGTTATAATATCTAGTCAATTTGTATTTAGCAAAAATAAAGAAAATATTCAATCATATACTGCTTCAGAGCCCATTTTACATGCCATGGTTGTGGGTTATGATCAAAAGTTCTGGCCCCATGTTGGCTAAGCCTTGGATAAAAATATTATGTATTCATATTTTTAATTTTGCTTTTTGTTTATGTAATTCTACATCAATGTTCCTTTGCCTTTATTTTTGAATGGTAACATATATTTTGTGTTCTTGTATGTATGATCTTTTCATTTTGATTCTACATGGGAGTACAGTTACAACTTCACAATGAGACTCAGAAAAGACTTTGAACTTTAGACTTTTAAATATTGTTGAGACTATAACAGACTATAAAGATTTTTAAAATTAAAACAATGCTCCCCATCTTCTCTAGCATAGGCTGTCATCTGTGTTTTTAATTTTAGCCATTCTGACAGATGTGAGGTGGTATCTCAAAGTTATTTTGATTTGCATTTCTCTGATGGCTAAAGATGTTGAGCAGTTTTTCATGTGCCTTTCAGCCATTTTTAATTCAGCTGAGAATTCACTTTTTAGTTCTGAACCCCATTTTTAAATTGGGTTATTAAGGGTTTTGGGACCTAGTTTCTTGAGTTCTCTATATATTTTACAGATCAGTCCTTTGTCACTTGTAGGGTTGGTAAAAAAAATCTTTTTTCATTCTGTAGGTTGTTGTTTTGTCTTATTGACTGTGTCCTTGGCTTTACATAAGCTTCTCAGTTTTAGGAGGTCCCACTTATTGATTGTTGTTCTTAGTGTCTGTGCTACTGGTGTTATAGCAGCATTATTCATAATAGCAATAACCTGGAAACAACCGTCATGCCCCTCAACTGAAGAATGGATTAACAAACTGTGGTACATCTACACAATGAAGTACTACTCAGCAGTAAGAAATAATGCTATTCTAAAATTTGCAGGCAAATGGATGGATATGGAGAATATCCTTCTGAGCAAGATATCACAATCCCAGAAAGAGAAGCAGGGTCTGTACTCACTCATTAGTGAACTTGACAGACAGACAGACAGAGAGAGAGAGAGAGACAGAGAGAGAGAGAGAGAGAGAGAGAGATGTCATTGTACACAAGAGCTCAAGGCCAGAAAAAACCCAATGCTCTAATTTTGAGTTATGATATGGCTATACTTTTGTGGATCAGGGAGTAGAATATGATGATTTCAATAAGAATAACTTCTACAAGCCCAAATGCTTAAATTCTTAGACATCAGGAATTGGCACTTCCTAAGAAATATTAAAAGGAATGGCCTTGTTGAAGAAAGTGTGACACTGGAGATGGACTTTGAGGTTTCAAAAGCATACAACAGGTCCAGTGTTTCACACTTTTTGATATCTGCAGATCCAAATGTAAAACTCTAAGCTACTTCTAAACTACCATGTTTGCTTGTTTGCCCTAATAGTATCTGCCATGGTGATAATTGACCAGCACAAGAGACAGAAGCTATAAAGAAGCTTCCAATTAAATGTTATCTTTTTAAAAATTAAGAGTTCTTGTGGCAATGGTTTCTTTCATAGGAATAGAACTGTGTCTAAGACAAAGATGCTACAAAGATTAAATGAAAAGTGTTATCCCACTGTGTTTATTAAAGAAATTTAGTCCCTAGATGACATTTTGTTCTTCTTCCCATATTTTTGGAACATGCCATGCATAAGTGGATAAATGACTGACTTACTCTAAAGTGATTTGGGATAGCCTTAATTCTAAATTTCCATGGTATAATTAAAAGAATGTAGAAGGATCTATTCATCTTTAATTCATAGAAGAAAGATTGTAAAAGAATGTCTTCACTCTAATCAGAATTTTTCTCTTTTGTCATCAGCCCCACTTTTGATCTCTTTTTAACTGTACTTTCTTTAACTCCTGTAATTACCCAAGATAATTTAACAACTTCAATTCTCAGTCACCAATGATCCTTCAACACTTGCCAATTACCTGGACTAAAAGAGTTACTAGCTTGGCCTTCTCTAATCCAGATCTTGATGTGGTCCATCCCCCTGCATCAGTCACTCCTAGTCTCTCTCTCTCTCTCTCTCTCTCTCTCTCTCTCTCTCTCTCTCTCTCTCTCTCTCTCTGTGTGTATGTGTGTGTGTGTGTGTGTGTGTGAGTGTTTGAGTGTCTGTGTTTTCTGGCCATTCTGGATAGAAGGCTGTTTTTGGCTTGGCACTTCATTGTCAAAAGTGAAATTGGACTGATAGATAAAAATGTTCTGTATTTTGAAAAGTAATATTTAAATTAACATCAGAAAATAAATTACAATGATTAATAATTTTTTCATTTTCTTTTTTGACATTTATATCCAGAACTTTCCTCCCTATCTGTTTCTTAAATTCAATTTCTCTCTCTCCTTTCTACCTTTCTCCATTCCCCCTTCTTTTTTATCTAATACTTTAGCTTTTCTCCTTGCTTTAAACATTTCGTAAAATTTGTATTTGGAAGAGGATAACATAATCTCACTCTCACTGGGTTTTAAATATTGATCACACAAATTTCACTCCTAGAAAGGAATACTCAATAGAGCTAGTTTTAAGCAATCTTACCCGGAGTTTATTATAGAGGTGTCATGTGTGTATGTGGGAGGGGGGTTGAGCACATCTAAGCTACTTTTTTCTGAACTTCTTTTGTGGCATTGAAATCTTTAAAGTGATATTCTCATCATTGTATAAGTAAATATCAATTTCCTGCCAGTAAAATCATACACAATGAGGCAAAATTTTGTAACATATAAGCATTTATATATGGTAATGCTCTATTATAATAAAATTATTTTTTCCATGAGGTGCTTGTATTAAAAAAATTATTTCATATCTGAAACTACTGGGAAAATACTAGTGAGAAAAACTAATAGAAGAAACAGAAAGTATTTTATTTGTTTTGTGATGCTAAGAATCTAATAGGCTTCAATATCTTCTTCATGAACTTCTGCCTCTGGGGAATGTGAAAATAATAAACACTGGAAAAAAGAAAGACAATATAACTCCATTTGTGGAGTTGAATGTGAAGGGGAATGGTGCCTTCTTCTTTTTCTTTTTTTTAATAAACAAAGATAAAATTAACTTGGAAAAATATCCAATTGTTATGCAAATTCTGGTAAATCATAGGAAGAAGGATGATTACATCAGACTTGCAAAGTAATAGGTGTTTGGTAGAAGTGTAAAAGGGATAGTTTGAACTATATTCCACAATGAAGTACCAATATAAGCTACAAATTGGAAACCAGGAAGTTCAGAATATGAGGAGGCTGGTAAGAAATCCCAAGAGATCTGGAAAAGTGAAATATGGAGGGTGCAAGTGGCAGAGCAAATTGGCTGCCTGAGTGTATAAGGTCAATTGGAGCTGATAAAGAAAAGTCTGTCTCCCTGTGTGTAAACAGGAGTCACTGATTTTTTTTTTTTTTTTTTTTTTTTTTTTTGCAACAGATTGCATAGTAAACAGAAGCAAAAGGTTGTTTAGACCCAGAAGATAGTAGCAGAGGAAAGTTTAGTTTATACATAATTTAAACCAGCACAAGGTGAGACTTGTTTTTGAAGAGAATAATTTTATAACTTTCTAACAAAATGCTCCTGTGTTTTTAACAAAATGCATTTTGGTTTCTATGCGTAGCTTTTCAATGTTGTATTGTATAGCTGTACCTATTAACATGGCCTGTAGCTGTCATAAAAATCTCTGCAGAGGGAAGGGACCTTGAATAAGGATATACAAAGATAGAAAGTGTGACCTCTTTGTTAATAATAATAATAATAATGAAAAAAATAAAAATATCAGACAAAAAAAATCTCTACAGAGACACCAACCTCTAACTTGCCCAAAGTTGGCTTAGAAAATTCTATGTAATACACAATCCAGAGAATATGTTTGTTGAGGAAGATATCATGTGTTCAAATAATTATCAGGTAAAAACTAATAGCCCCAGGCATAAGGCCATGAGACTTAGAGTTACTATGTTTTATGCTGGACTATAGAAACATATGTTGGAATGGATTTAGAGTTAAAGAGGGTCATTGGATCAAGATTGGGAACAACAAAGCAGTTTGTAATACTGTTCTGCCAAAGATTTGCCATTTTAACTGGGGGCTCTCCTGAAGGAAGTCATCTAGTAGCGAAATCCTAGTGCAGGCAATGGGCAGAAAATATGATTTCCCACCTTCCTCTCTCTCATCAGATTCATTGTTAGAGAAGTCTCATCAATATACAGTATGTCACAAACTGAAGGTGGTTGTGTCAGAAGACACAGATAGAAAATGTTTTGTATAGTCTAAGCTTTCTTGATGAAAGAGTCAATGTGAAATTTTCCAGAGAAACACAGTAGTTTGCACATTCTGTCCTCCTCTGTGTGTGTGTGTGTGTGTATATTTGTGTTTTTTCTAAGGACAATAGAATCATATTATCTTACACATTGAATTGAAGTGAAATCACAGATTCATGTGAGTAATTTCTTTTTTATTATGAATAAAGTCTCATTTTTTAATCCATGCACCCCCTTGTTCAAACTCCCTTTCCCCTCCCATACCTCCCAGTCACTCTCTCTTCTCCCCATCTCCTTATCTCCTCCCCAGCAAGAGCAGGAGGTCCCAAGGTCCCATTGTGGCTTAGTTCACCATCCACTCCAGGTAGATCTGCTTTCGTCACCCCAACATCAAGACTGGGTCAGGTTTTCCTCTGGAGGGAATGCGCTCCAAGGTGCTGGTCAAAGGTGCTTCAGATCCCAAGCTGTTCAGTGGTTGTGGTTTGCAGCTTTGGTGTTCTTTGATTTTGTTTACAGTCCACTAATGAGTCAGTACATCCCCTGCTTATCTTTCTGGGCTTGTGATATCTCACTCAGGAGGATATTCTCCAAATCCATCCACTTTTAGGGTATCTTTTTTTCTTACTGCTGAATAGTACTCCATTGTGTAGATGTACCACAGTTTGTTAATTCATTCTTCAGTTGAGGGTCATCTAGGTTGTTTCTAGGTTCTTGCTATTACGAATAATGCTGCTATGAATATAGCTGAGCTAATGCCTTTGGAGTGTGAATGCGCATCTTTAGGTTATATGCCCAGTATTGATTGGTATTGGTGGATCCTTGGTGAGATTGATTCTTAGTTTTCTGAGCAACCTCCACACTGCATTCCAGAGTGGCTGAACAAGTTTACACTCCCACCAACAATGAAGGAATGTTCCCCTTGCTCTGCATCCTCTCCAGCATAGACTTTCATCTGTGTTTTTAATTTTAGCCATTCTGACAGGTGCAAGGTGGTGTCTCAAAGTTGTTTGAATTTGCATTTCTCTGATGGCTAAAGATTTTGAGCAATTTTTCAAGTGCCTTTCATTCATTTGTAATTCTTCTGCTGAGAATTCCCCTTTTAATTTTGAACCTCATTTTTTGATTGAGTTATTTAGGGTTTGGAGCTCTAGTTTCTTGAGTTCTCTATATATGTTATAGTTCAGTCCTCTGTCATTTATAGTATTACATTTTAAATAATTATCCTGCCGACAGGTTTAATGAAAAGCTGATTGGCTGAAGGTAGACAGGAAGTGTTAATGAAGCTACTAGACTGAGAAAATCTCAGAGCAGAGATGACACACCAGACAGATGCCATAGAGTCACTGCAGCTGCTAGGAGACGCAGAGGAAATGCTGCTGAAAAAAGATACTGAGCCACATGGCTGAACAAGATAAAAAAGATGGGTTAGTTTAAGACTAAAAGCTAGCAATCTATATCCCTGGGCTTTAGGCTCATCAGTGTAAAATTAACACAAGTGTCTCTGTGATTATTTGGGTCTAAGCAGCAATGGAACTGAGACTGGTTCTATACCTCTGGGTTAGACAGGAATGACCAGGCCAGAAACCATATACAACAACTCTGTGGTGACTAATTATTCAAATATATGGATAATGCTATGGGAAGGAGAAGAGAGATTCTTATCCAAACTGACACAATCCCTAAAGTTAAAAAGAAAAAGATTTGCTCAAAGCTAACTGCCTACTACAGCCAAAATTTAATGCTTCCTAAAAGATAAACCCATCCAATATTTAATTGCATAAATTGTGCTTCTCTTTTTAAATTATATATATAATTAAATTATATTTATTTTTATTTGTGTGTGTGTACATGTAGTACACAGACAGACATGTGCCTGTACAAGTGTGTAGACCAATTTATATGTTCAGAGACCATATAAACACATTGGGTCTTCCTTTATGACTCTTTAGTTACTTCCCTGAGACAAGGTATTTGACTAATATGGAGTACATCATTTTTTCCAGCTACCTTACCAGATAGCAAACTCCACTAATCCTTCTATATTTATTCCTCCACAGCACCTCTTGTTTTATGTTTTTGTGTTTCAGTTTCATTAAAGTTCCTAAGTATGGATCATCATTATTCTAAATCCAAGTCAATATGTGTTGGGTGTTTGTTTCTGGAATGGTTTCTGCTGCTTCCCCTTCTGTCAGGGATTTGAGTTACATGATGGTTTACATAATTTACACCTCATTTACTTATTCTCATTTTCAAAAGTATTTTGCTTCTTAGATTTTACTGGCTAGTATTCATTACTGTGGTTTATTTTCAGTCTGTGTATTTATTAAGTTAGAGATTGTAGTTTCACCTCAAAAATTTAGAATATTTTAAGTTCTTTTCTATTATTGCCTTGATTTTTATTTTAGAGTCAAATAAAATGCTTATTTTTTAACATCTCTGTCTGCTAATTGTAACATCTGTGTCAGGTCTGATATGGTTTCAGGTGACAACTTTTTCTTGTATTTCAGGCAAATTTTCAGCTTCTTTTATATATCCCATAACTTTTACGGGATGTTATCTCATATGATTCTGACTGATTTTATATTTACATAAATATTTCTAATTTTTGATCTGGAATGCAGTTGAGCTTTTTGCTTTTTTATTTTAAGTGCTGTTGGGAGAGAGTCTAACTACATTAACCTGCCTTAAGTTAAATAGATGAATATTTCATAGACCAATGACATTGATTTTCTTTAGGTTTGCTATTTGAAACACACAATATTCTTGCATATTATATATTCTAGTTTCCATTATTGGTTAGGGTGATGTGGAAAATATTATATATTCAATAAAACCTGAATATTGGGGAGAGAGCACATAGTTAAATCCTAGGCAGACAGCTCAGGGAATTCTTAAACTTTGAATACAAAGATAAACAGTTGAGTCAGCCACACACACCTTTAATCCCAGCACAGGGAAAGCCAACATCCTTGATCTCATAACTCCAGGGATAGAACTTCTTCTGTTTATGTGAGTTCAAGGCTACATGCCTTTAATCCTAACCTGGATGGGTTAGAGTATATAAGGGCTATGGAAACCAAGCAGAGACAGAAGCACTGGGAGAAACAACTAGGAGGAGGCTGAGGAAGCTGCAAGACAGCTGGGTGAGAATTGACTGTGACGATCCCTCTCTGATATTTCAGCCTTCTCCCATATTTGGCTCTGAGTCTCACTTGTGATACTGCAAAGTTGGTTGTCTCTTATCATGTATCCCATCAGCACTCCTTGTTGTCTCCTTTAACATTAGAGCTCAGAGTATCCAGTGAGCTGTGCTTGGAAAATTCTCTCTCACATAAATTGCAAAGTTTCAAGACAGTGACCAGTGGCAAATAAGAACCTCACCTCATTTGATTCTCTTATTCTCTTTTATTACCCAGTGCTTAGTATTTTGAAACCCTTTTTTTTCTAACATAGAATGTTTATGATTGATTCATAAAATAGTAAATTTTGTCTTTCCTCTTATGTGTCCGAAGAAAATAAGTATCCATTTACCATCATCAGCATAGAGTTGAAGAGAAGTGGGGGACGACAATATCTTCAATGAATCATATTGCAATAATCTATATTTTCTCATGTTTCATATTATATAAATAGATTAAATCTAGATTGATTGTAGGTCTAAAAACCAAAAGAAAAAAGTTTACAAATATAACAGGAAAGAAAAATATATATAAACTTATAGCAAGTTAAGCATTTTGAATGTTACACATAAATGTCAAACAAAATAAAATATTGACACGTCAGCTACTTTGAGATTAGAATACTTTTTATGACTTTCATTTTCTATCATTCTTTGAAAACTTTATACTTATGTGCAAGGTATCATAATCATTATCCCTACCTCGTTAGTTAATCTACTAAGCCCATATAGTGTTGTCAAAAGACATATGGTTCTGGAGTCATTCACCAGAACTTGGATAAGCCATGAGTAGCCACCCCCACATAAAACAAAAGTGCCTTTTCTCCTCCCACCCTGAGCAGTCATCAATTGCCAATGTGTTGCACAAATTTTGGTTCTGTTAAATGAAATTCATACCCAGATATAGGGAAAAAGCTAGAATATCAGAGAGAGCAAACAGATCACAATCAAATCTCACCCAGATATCAGCCTCACTCTTTGTCACTTCTACTTATTTCTGTTTTCCTAAACTTACCTTAAATACCCTTCTATCACAGCTGTATCCCATCCAGTTAAGACTAAAGGCGTGAGCTACTGTATTTGGTAGTCAGCCTTGAATTCACAGAAACACAGGAAGATCTCTGTCTCTGGAGTTATGAGACTACAGTTGTAGGTTAACACTCCTGGCCTTCCCTGTGCTGGAATTAAAGGTGTTTGCTATTGAAGTCCATCTGTTTGGCCTTGTATCACAGAGATCCAGAACACACAGAGCTAAGTGAGTTACCACTGGTCTGTTATCCCTGGAAAGCCTGGAGCTACCTCTGCCTAGTTTTGACTGTGAGTTATATCTTGATATTTCAGGTTTTATTAAATATGTAACATACCACCACAACAATGGTTTTTGGGTAGTACATAGTACCTTAGGAGCAACTACCCACTTCTTGTTGAATTCTTTTACTGATTTGATCTTGTAGAGATTAACATGAATGATATGAGTTCACATTTTTCACATCCTAGAACCAGAGCATGGAGTCCTAATAAGTAATTATCTATATCTGGTTGGCTTTGGGACTTATTTATGAAAAATTGTTTTGATTCTTAATTGCGAAGGTAAGATTCTTTCTAAATGTGAGTAGCATTATTTCATTGGCTATGTCCTAAACTTTGTAAAAGAAAAGAAAGGCTGTTGAGTTTAAGTAGAAGCCAACAGGATGCCTGTGTTTAATTCTCTTTTAACTGGGAATGTCCAAGCTCCTCACTTTCACAATTTGGAATGATATAATGAAAAAAAGTCCCTCTCTCCTAAAGGTTTATTTATTTATTTATTTATTCATTTATTTATTTATTTATTTATCTATTTATTTGACTTTGTATCTTTTCATAATAACAAAAATGGAAACATAGCAAAAATTAATACCAAAGAAACAGGCTTGTTTCTATGATAAAGTTGACCATGTTGAATTTTTTTTTGATAGGATGGAATATAGAAAATGCAGATATTTTGACTGGAAAAGCCACTGAATGCTGTTGGAAGAGTTTAGTAGGCCGTTCTTGTAGAAGCTCAGAAACAAAGAATGCTGAGAGAAACATGGACTTTTCATGCTCAGGAAAAGTTTCAGAGTGAAGAACTTTTGTCTTACTTTGGGTTTTTTTTTATTTCTGTGAAGAGACATCATGACCACTGCAACTCTTAAAAAGAAAGCATTTAATTGCAGTGGCTTGCTTACAGTTTCAGAAGTTTAGTTCATTTTTATCATGACAGGGAGCATAGTAGCATGCAGACTGATGTAGCACTATAGTAGCTGAGTGTCCTACATCTTGCAGGTAACAGGAAGTTGACCAACTGTCACATTGAAGGAAGTTTGAGCGAAAGAGATTTCAAAGAACACTCCCATACTGACACACTTTCTCCAAAGAGGGCATGCCTGTTAATAGTTCCAGTCCCTTTGAGGACCATTTTCTTTTAAACCACTATTTCTCTCTCTGACCTCAAAACATCCTATAGCCATATTATAATGGAAAAAAAAATACATTCAGTTTAACTCCATAGTCTATAACAATCTCAAACTGGCTTCAACATCCAAAGTCTCTCCTGAGATTCATTGTACTCTCTTAACTACAATCACCTTTAAAAAATCAAAATCAGAGATGAGATCATCTATTTCGAACATATAATGACACAAGATATGTGTCATTATGACCATGCCAAAATGCAGGGAAGGGAGGATAGTAAGAAAATACTGGGCCAAAGCAAGACAAAGCCAACTAGGCAAATTCCAAACTCTGAAACTTCATGTCTGATGTCAAGACACTCTTCTGATTTCCAATTTTGTTCAGGTTTTTTGACAACATATTTCTTTTACTTGGGCTGGTTCTACTCCCTGCCAGTAGCTCTCCTTGGCAAGTATCCAGTGACTCTGGCATGTCTATTATCTTGGGTTGTTCAAGGTAATCTGGGCTTCAACTTTACAATTTCATGCAATGGCTTCTCTACTAAGCCTCCATTCAGGGACACCACTGACACATTTCTGTCCTCAACAGTTTTCTTTAGGCATGAAGGCAAATGACATAATCTGTTTCTTCTGTCCTCAAGTCTAAAGACACATAGCTGAAGCTGCCAAGATCTATTTTTTTTCGGGGACAGGAATATGGCCCCCACAGTTGATTTCACTTTTACCAGATTTTCGTCCTTCACTGCCTAAGCCTGGCTGTCCTGAAACTTGCTCTGTTGACGAGACTGGTCTTAAACTTAGATATCCACCAGCATCTGCCTTCCCAGTGCTGGGAATAAGGGTATGCTCCACCACACTGGCTCTAAGCCTTTATCCAAGTTGGAAGTTTAGCTGGGAGGGATCTTGCCCGAAGATTACCACTCATTTTATTTCATTTTTTATTCAATTTTTCTCCTTGAACACAGAATTTAGCTCTATCCTACTTTCTGGTACTTTTTATTCTCCTCAAATTTTTGATTTTGTAGTTTACCCTACTTAGTTTGCTCCTTTTCATTATAAGTCATTAAAAACTATACTATGTTGTTTTAAGATTTTGTATATCAATAAAATTAATTCAAGAATTCTTCACTTTATTCTCACCCAACTCTTTGAATAAGGTCAAAGATAGCTACTTTTATCACCAAAGCATCATAAGAATGATCTCTAGACAACAAACTAATATTCTTCTCTATAATCAAATAGTTTATCAAGTTACATTTAGCACCACTATCTTCCATACTCCAACTAGTGTTATTAAGCAGTTCTTAAAGAGTAAAGCCCTTTTTTGGACTTCTAGATTTAATTAGATAAATGAAAATCAAAAACATATTGAAAAATATTTTATTATGTGAGAATTTCATATATGTATACAATATATTTGATCATACTTTTGCCATTTCCCCACTGTACTTCCCCATAGATCCCACTCAAATACATTGTCTTCCAATTTTATGTTATCATTGAAGTCATATTTTTTAGTTCCTTGAGAAATTCATACGTATGTGTAATATATTTTATTCATTCTTATCTTTTCTTCCTCTCCATAATTCATCCCAGATTCACACCACATGCCCAGATCCTCTCTTAGTTTCATGTACTTTTTAAGAAATAAGTATTATTTGTACTGCATATATACACATGGGTATGGTGTAATGTGGTATAGCATGTCCCACCAACAAGAACCACATCCTTATAGAAAATGATCTCACCCAGAAGCTATGAATTGTTAGTAGCTCTTTAAGTACTTCTGAAATAAAATATATGGTTTTCTAGTCGGCAAATTTAAGGAAATATTATCATCTCTACAAATAACATATAAGATTAGGGAGAAGCAAAAATGTTAGCTGTCATAAAAAAAAACAATACTCAATAAAATAATCAAAGAAAAATATAGTATATTTGAGCTGAATGGATAAGAACTCATGAACCTAACTGTATCAAGGGAAAAATAAAACTGATTTCCAGTTAGAGGTATGTAACAATTCTGAATTGGAAAGCATGTAAATAAAAGTAAAAAATTAATCAATTATGGAAATCAAAAATGCTTTCACTTTGAAAACAATGGTTGGACCATTAATCCAGTAAAACTGGATTTTAAGTGTTGAATTAGTGTGATATGGTTTTATATGGATAAAAAAATGTATTGTTGCTTTTACTTTTCAAGATAGTTTTACTATTTAGTTCAGGTTAGCTTTAAAATCATTGCAGCTAATGCACCCCATCCCCCAATATCCTCCCAACTTTTGTTACCACTTTCTCTCCTTCTGCATTTTATACATGTGCTATGTCTCTCTCTTAAAATGTATTTTGACAGACATGATGTAACAAGAAATTCATGAATTAAAAACTAGAACTGATAAGTAATAATCTAGAATTGCAAACCTCAAACATTCATGACTTTGAAAATGGCGAAAGGAAATATATATTTAATTAAAGCAGAGAAACTAGGTAAAATATGCTTGAAATTAATTTGTCAAATATTATCAATTGAATGAAACTGCATATTTAACAGTATCAATATGTGATCCTTAACATAAGTGTGTCCTCATCAGTTCAGTTTAGGAATCACTGATGTTTAGACATTATTTCAGAAAGTCTAAATTTATAACAAAAAGAAAATCCATAGATAATACAAATGACCAGAGAATTTTAAGGCATTGTCGAAAAGGCAAACTAAGAAGTGGAAATAATGTGTTTGAAGCCTTGAGGGGAACATTACTATGGGAGCTGAAGTGGCCAGCAGAGTTATCATCAGTAAGAAAATAATCTTTTAAAGGATGCCTAATTTAGGGGAGGCTCTTGAGTAAATAAACAGGAAGAGACCAATAATTAGCAAAGTTGCTAAAGAAAATTTGCCTAGAAGAGTAGAGTATAAATTGGGGAATTGTGGTGAAGAAGATGAGGTCATGTCTCTCCCGTATTCTTTTTTTTTTAATCATTTTTTCCTTTATTTATTTTGTATTTATCAAGAAAAACAGAAAAATGAATTTAAAATTCTGAAAAGTTAACAATAACTATAAAGAAGATAAAAATCATAAGCATGACTTATCAAGAGTGATAATGCAAATAAGATTGCTACACATGTTACTCCTTGACTTCCCATGGTACAGAATTTTAGGATCTGCTCCCTTCTGTGGATCTTTATGCTGTCAATGAAGTGTCTCTTAACTTCTCTGTGAGCATATGTAGCCCATTCCCCAACTGAACTTGCAAATTTTACAATATATGAACAGTACTTCATGTTTCAAAGACATTGAGTTTCTGTTATTGAAATGCCAAGACTTAGAACTGGGTAACCTATATTAAAATAATGAGCCTATTCATTTCATGTTGTATTTGAGGGTTAAATGAATGACTAGTGCACATTTTCTATGAGTTCAGGAGAACTGAATAAATTTTAGTGGCATATTTCCAAACACTTAAGTTCCCTTAGTGTAAGTAAAATCATATTTTAGTTTGAATTATCTGTAAAGATTAAAAAAACTAATAAAAATATAGTTGCTCAACTATGGAGAAATTATTCTATCAAGTATAGTTTAATCACTTAATTTAGTCATATAATGATTATAATTATAATTAAATTATATTATTAATATATAATTATGCAGTCATTAAACATATTCCCAGGCTATATAACTACAGACAAGAGCTCAAATTACTGACTCAATAGAATAAACTAGAGTACAAAATTTATTAATGTGTTATTTTAATAGTTTTTAAGCCTAGAATGTACAAACATGTTCAGATTTTCAGATTTCATCTAAGCAATAATTTTGTGCAATATTATTATTTTAATATTTTATTTCTGTTAACAAATTCATTTCATGTTAAATTTCCACCTAAAACATCTACCTAAAATGCAGCAATAATTTTGCATGTAAGCTCAGCCTTCCATACCTTCTGTTCAATTTGTCATATTTATATATCATTTTCACTTTTTATTTGCATGTAGTCAGTTCTAGAGTATACTTTAAGTTGTAAATATATGTACTGTTGTGCTGGGAATAATAAAAGAATACATTTACTTAGGCAAAGAACACAGCACACCTATGAAATCTGCATAGAACTATGTACCTATTTGAAATGGCATGAGTAGCAGGTGTGTACTTCTTTCTTTGATCTACCCTTTCAACTCACTAATTAGAATTTTTGCTGACATATGTTCTCACTAGGACTGCAGGTTCATGGTCAATATTCCCACAGTGAATAGTGGCAAAGAGCTTTTTATTTGCCACTCCAGTGTCAGAAGCAAGGGAACACTGTCTTCTGTATAATTTCCAGGTGTGTGTGTGATAGGAAGTCAAAATTAGCCAACCAAATATAGGATAATTAGAAAAATTTGGAAAGTAGCATCCTTTAAGGGAGATGAATCAAAGATACATTAATTAAACATGGAGTTCTGTTGTCATTTTTATTCAAATATTTATTATTTTTAATCTTCATGTATAAGAATTAAAAAAATATGCATTTGATATAAGAAATAAAAGGACAGAAAAGGTTATTTGAATTTTTTTTTAATTCACCAGGCAGAAGCTACTATGGCACAGAAAGTTTAAGTATTGCTAATTATAATTTTACATTTATGAATAAGCACTAGAGTCTTTCTTTAATTCATTTACTTTTTCTATGCCAGTATTTCCTTATATTGTAACCATGCTTTATAAATAACCATTAGGATATGTTTGAATATTTTTTTTAAATCACAGAATTATGCACCATGTAAATTTCAGGTATGACTAATTTCCTGCTCAGCTAGAGATGGCTATGGATGGTCACTGAAAGAGGGAAGACTCTAAATCAGATGGGAAACATTGGGTTAGGAAATTGTTTGAACTGCTTTGACTGTACATGTCCTCGGAATTTTAATAAACATCTACCTTGATGTACAACAAGAAAGATATGACAAAGCAAATGTGGTATATATTTGAACACTTGGGTACAAATTAACAATTTCATACATCAGTTTCAATTTTTGAAATAAGAGTGTACTTTTATATGAAGTCTTAAGACTATTACATTTATGTATTTATTTATCTATTAATTTATTTACATATAAATGCAATTGATCTTTTCATATTGATCCTGAAATATGTTACATTGGTATACTAATCTACTGTTTTTATACACATTTCTTAATATTTTCAGGTACATAATAGTGGTTGTTTGGATAAGAAATGCTCTCCATAGGCAAGTATTTTAACAATGAGTTCCAGGTGGTATCAATAGGGGAGATTATTGAACCTGTAAGAGTTGAGGTCTTGCCAGAGAAAGTAGTATATAGCTAGGGGTGGGCTTTGAGTTCCTGATCTTTCTCACTTCTGGTTTGTTTTCTGTGTTTGGTTTGTATTTGAAGGTGTGATCTCCCAGATTCCTGCTCTGCCTGTTTGCTGCCATGCCTCCCTGACATTATGGACTCCATAATTGTAGTTCCACAGTAAACACCTTCTCACTCCCTCTCTAAGTTGCTTTCAGTCACAGCAATAGGAAAGTAGGCAATGCGCTAATCAAAACAAATAGTTAATTCATTTTTTTTGTTAGTTGCTGTTTTGATTCCTAATATTTTCTGAGACCTACAGCCCACCCCTCCATTACAAAGCTAGACAGAAATGGAAATTGGAAACATCCTGTGATAAGTTTTAAAATCCCCAGTTGCTGGGTTTCTGCCACTGCAGATGTAATAAACCACTCAAGTCAAATTAATAAATCCAGGTTTAATGAATAGAGCAAAGCAACTCTAGGTAACCCTTGGAAAGGCTGGGGAAGAGTAACATGACAAATATGGCTACCTGACATTAAGTAACCTGCAGGTATGGTCATTAGCAGCTCAGGGAAGAGAAGGCTTTTGATGGGCTTCCTCAGGACCAGGGTGGGGTTGGAGGGCTGAAGGGATCAGGGCTGGGGAAGGGGGTTGGAATGAGAAGGCAGAACTAGAGAGCAGCTGTAAGGGAGGGCATGCTGTTTGCTGACCTTTGAGGGGGCAGGCTTCAGAAAGCAGGGTCCAGGGAGCAGATTCCAGAGTGAGAAAGAGGTGGGACTTCTACCCAAACATCCTGGTTTTGATTTCACCTTGGAAAGTATTCAATAACTTACTGTTGCTTATAATATCAGTTGTTAGTTTCTTAAGTACACTAAGCTGGAGGTTGAGAGATTACCTTTCAATAGCTAATTTACTGAGAGGACATTTGGTGGAGTTTTGTAAAAACATAATAATGGTTGACTTTATGAAATCCTCTTTTGTGATATAATGAGATATCATGTTTATACTTTTTTGTGTTAGTATCATGAATAATATTGTTTGGTAAATGTTAAGCAAACTTTGATTCTGAGGATAATCTCTATTTGATCATGCAGTATTGCCCTTTTAATATATTGCTGGATTTAGTTTGCTAATGTTCTTAAAGGATTGTTACATTTGTGTTTAGAAAAGATATTACATTCAATATTCCCTTGAAATATCTTTGTTCAGTGTTAGTTTTAAGATAATATTGACCTCCCTCATAAAGTGAGGGTGGAAAGGATTCTATTTTTAATGTATATTTGCTTAGTCTTGATACTATTCCTGCATTAGATGTTTCAGAAATTTGACCAGTGAAGTCAGATGATTAGAACTTTATAAGAAGAACTGTTTTGTTTGTTAGAGGTTGTTTTTAAATATATTTTTTTCTGGCCATAATAGTAAATGTCAGTAAACACAAAGCTGAGTTAAATTTAGCAGTTTTCTACAACCTTAAAACTTAATTGTAATAAAATTTAAGTATATTTTCATTACTTCCAGAAGATTCTTTTCACCTGTATCTCAGACCCTGGTGACACTTACCTTTGTCTATAGCCACCACTAATCTGATTTCTGTTATTGTGTGTCTAATTATTCTTCTTCATAATTGATCCATTCCATATATTTGCTTCACTGTTTATTTTTTATTAGTATGATAGTTTGAAGGATCAATTTAAGTTGTAAATGTATCCTAACTTATTTTTTATATTTCTGAAAAACATTACAAATTATGCTTTGTTAGGGGCCATGTGAAAGAGTATCCAGGAGTTTAAGAGTTCAAAACTTACCAGAGTCATACCACCCATAAGGGTCTCACTCAAGAGATTTATTAAATCAAGGCACAAAATGTTTGACTCCGAGCAGAAACCAGATACAGCAGTGATTCAAACAATATTGTGGTTTATATGAGATGAGCAGGAACATGCACATATTAAGGTAGAAAAGCACAGCAGTTGTGGCTAAGTCATGAGACTGGACATGAGGGAGGATGTGATACACCAACCCTTTATGAAACCTAATTTCAGAATTAAGCAAAAGTCCATTTGCCCAGCACCACATGTTATGTGGAATTCCAGACATTTTTATGAAATAATGCTTATTTGGTACCAGTGTTCATAATCATTGGGGTTGTGGACTGATGATGCTCCACTTACGAGAAATTTTTATAGCTGAGAGAAACATTGGAAACTAAAAGGCATTTATATTGAAACCCCCCCCCCCATTGTACCAGGCTACAAGCTGAGCTTCTGACTAAAGAAGGCAATCAGAATAGTTTAGATCTTTTAGCACAAAATTATTTTCTAGTACATAAGACATATCTAAAATATACTATGAGGGATTGGATTGAGACTTGGTGACAGAGCCTTGGTTTTATATACATGAGATTCTGTACAGCAAAGATAAATAATGCATTATTAAAAATTCTTATGGTTGGTCACACAAATAGCCTAGTGAATCTCAGTGTGTCATAAAACAAAACAAAAGATATGCATGTATGAAAGGGACTTTTAGGATGTGTGTGTGTGTGTGTGTGTGTGTGTGTGTGTATGAAATCAAAGAACAAATATAATCTTATTAGAATATGCATTTTCTTTCTCTTATAAAAATAGTCTGGAATGTCACAGGTCAAGCCACCCACAGAGCCACACCAAAAAGTTCAGGGCATGGAGTTGCCTTTAATCCCATCCCTTGGAAGACAAAGATCCGTCTGGATATCTGTGAGTTCAAGGACTAACAGCCAGGCGATGGTAGCACATACTTTTAATCTTAGCTCTAGGAGAGTAGAACCAGGAAGTAAAATAGCTGGGTAGGAAAATAAAATATTAAGCAGGTGTTGCAGATGGTTCTGGTCTGGACTTTCTGGGCCATGACTCAAGGTTTGGCCCCGCAGACCAGCAGTTTCACAGTACCACAGAGTCACAGAATCACACAAATGCTTACATTAATTTTATTTACACTGATTGACCTAGGGTCCAGGCATATTACTTGCTAGCTCTGTCATCTGAACTCAACTCATCTTGTTAAGCTGTGTGGCTTAGTACCTTTTCTCAGAGCAGTATTTCCTCTGCATCTCCTGGCAGCTCGGGCGACTGTGGCATCTGTGGCTGGTGTCTGTTTCTGCTCTGAGATGTTCCTGAGTTTTCCTAGCCTGATAGTCCCACCCAAAATTCCTGTTTACCTTTGGCTCATAATTAAACCCATAAGCAGGACAAATATTGACATTACCAGCATAATCTCACTACAAACAGGAGAAGGAGAAGTTCAGCCCTTCCGTCTGAATAACCAGTCAGGCTAAGAATCCATGAAGAAAGGACTTACTCTGTTAGGGCCTGAGAAGATGGCTGAGTATAATTGTGATTTGTTCCTTCTCTCTGACATTTCAGCTTCTGGCCAATATTTGGCCTGAGTTTTTATTATAATACCAATTATAATCTGTGCAATATGACACAAAGGGAGAAAAAGGAGATTTTTAAAAATATAAATAATCAGGACCTCAAGAGATGGCAGAGGATCCCAGTTTGGCTCCTAGTCTGCACACTGAGAGGTTTGAAACCATCTATATCTCCAGCTTCAGGGAATCTAATGCCCTCTGCAGCTTCTGCAATTCTCACAGTCATGCATATACACACATTCAGACACATACGCATAATTAAAAATAAAATAAATCTCAAAATATAATTATAAGTGGTTATTATTTTGATAAATCAATAGCCATATTACTATAATTAACATTGGTGACATATAGACTCTCTGATCATTTCTTTTTTAGAAAAGATATCTGTACTGGTACTATAAAGCTGTCCTGTTAAATTTGGGGAATTTATACTCTAAAAGTTATCATTAAATTATGGCTTAAAATTGATTTATCCAACTAACTTTTATTACATACCAACAACTAGAAAAGTAACAGCCTTCTACACATATGAACCCATGTATGTATTTGAGCTATAAAGGAAGCTATAGATCCTCTCTAGATCTTGCCAGGATAATGTTACTGTTTATCTTAAGACCATGTTTTCCAAATTAAAATAAAAACCAAACCAAACAACAATATAGGAGATTAGTATCAGGCAGCAGTCTACACATGACTCAGGACTGCATTTGCCCTTCCTTACAATCAGATGTTTGTATAATAGTAACACTTTTAGTGACTAAAATAACAATAATAATATTTATTCAGTTATTGATGAGAACTTTTGTTTTTATTTTGTGTTAAATATAGATATTTAGGTCAAATGTTCTCATTGGTTTTGCATGAGTGGTTAGGTATTGAACTGGTATGCATCATCTTTATATCATCTTTATTTCAGTCTAAATTTGCAGAGATCTATGAAATACTTAAGTGTGTAAAAGTTGCATTTCTTTCAAACTCTAGATGCCCATTCTTAATATTGGTTGTATTATTTTAATTGTGGTATCTCTTATGGATGTAAAACATTTCTCATAATTTGAACTGAAATAGGACAAATAATGTGAGTTTTTCCATGTGTTCATTGTCCCCTCTATGCAGTGCTTGCTGACATCTTTCTCCCCTTCAAATGCTTGTCTAATTTTTTATTGAATTATACTTTTATATGAATTAAAATCCTTTGACAAATAATATATAATAGAAAGTTTTTGTCTTATATTTGGTGGCTTAAGTTTGAGAGTATTTTTGTTTGTTTGCTTTGCTTTGCTTTGGTTTGTTTTTTACCTCATCTTTATCTTTCTTCCTCATTTTTGGTGGCTTTTTTCCTTATTTTCCAGTTTATTAATTTCTTCCTCCAAAATATCCTTTCTCTTCTTATATCCATTCAGTAAATTTTACTTTAAACATAATATTTACTTTTCAATTGTAATATTTTGTTTTCTAATATAGACAGTATTTAAAAATTAATCAAAAGTATATTCATTATAAGATTATTTAATACCATGATGAAGATGGTTTTATAGTCTGTCTTAGAAACACTTTTCTGAGAATTCCTATAGATTCATTAGCATCCTTTTATTTCCCCAAAGGGTCTCTTATTCCTTGGTCTTTATGTACCATATATTTTGGCACATCTACACTGGATCTATCATGTAGTTACGTTGTGTGTACTCTGGGTTCTGTTATATTGCTCGGAGAAGTGTCAATTGCTTTAACAGGCAATTCATTTTATGTGACAGAAATTTTAATTCCCATGCTGCTAGTGTGGAGCAGCTGGAATTCAATTTGGTTCTTGATGCTGTTTTCCAGAGGGCTTGACTTTGCTCCAGGCAGCCATGATTCAGAGATAAACTAGGAAGTTGTACTAAGGTTATATTCAGGTCTTAGAGTCAACTTTCTCTTACTCCCTTCTTGCTGGTGTTTCCTTATACATCCTGCTTCAGTCAGTCAGATTCTTCTCATTAGAACAATGACTGGTTGGCATTCCATGACTGTTTTAAGAGCCTAGCTTGGGAGCTATCAACTTCTGATCATTCTCCAGATTCTTTTGGGAAGAACAATCAGCATTTATGAAAACTATTCTGAGAAGCAGTGACTCATTAGCAATTTGTACCTGTAAACTACTATAGAAATTTCACATGAGTTACATCTTATTTAATTGTTAAAGGACTATAATGATTTTCCTTTCTTCTTGATTTTTTTTATTTTTTTAATGAACGTTTATCTAAATATATTCTCAATATCCTTTTAAAATGTATTCTTATCTATTCTGCTTTGTAGGCTGATTTTTCAACTTGAGGTCATTTTGCCCCAAGAGATACTGGCAATGTCTACAGTGGTTGGCAAGTCTATGGGTTGCTACTGGCATCTAGTGGGTAGAAATTATGGGTTCTCTTCAGCCTTTTCAGTGCCTGCCACACAGCAATCATGAACTGGTGAAACATTCCTTCTCTGAATGTAGACACTGATTTGTTTCTTTTATTTCTTATTAATCAATCTATCTAAAGATTCATCAATTATGTTGTTCCTTTGAAAACAGCAACTATTTGCTACCTTGAATTTTATCAACGCTTCTTTTCTATTTTATTTTATTTACTGGTTTTGTTTGCTTGTTTGTTTTACCTCAGCTTCTTTGAATAAAATGTGTTATTCTTTAGCTTTCTCTGGTATAAGTTTAGAGAATTATTTTTGAGACAGCCTTTTTTAACCATTAACTGAGTTATAAATGTGTCTGTATGAATGCTGTATCTACTGTACATGTTTTTCATGTAAATCAGAAAAGTGCAAAATCCCTTATAATTATATTTTTTGCTCATAGATTATCAAGCATGTTTTAAAATTTTCAAGTAGTTTGTGATTTTCTATATAAATCTTTATGATGGGTAAATACTAATATCACCTCCTGTGATTAGATGTAACAAAACTTTTCTGCATTTTTAATTTGTGAAAATCAGCATTTTTACTTTCAGACCAGGAAAAATGTATATGACCACAGGCTGAGAAAAACATATGAAATAGTTATATAACAAAATATATTTTAGAACAATATATTACTATATACAATCTTCACCATTTATTAAAAATAAAAACTAACGGGAATGCCTGTTTATTTTTATGTGTGGTGATATTTGGTAAATCCTCTAAGAAGAAAAACTTGCCTGAAGATCAGAGGGCAGAGCCAGCCACAGTATTAGTCATAGAGGCCAGGTAATGGTGGCACACACCTTTTATCTTAGGACTTTGAAGGCAGAGGCATAGGTCTGTCTGAATGTCTGTGAGCTCAAGGCCACCCTATAACACAGGAGATGAATCCAGTCTAAAAGAGGAACAAAGTCAGGCATTGGTGGCACACACCTTTAATCTCAGCACTAAGAAAGTTGAGATAGGAAATGATATGGCTGGGCAGAAAATAAAATATATAAATTGGGAAGAGAGGAATATAAGGCTGGAGAAGATGGAAATTTGGCCCTTACTTCTTCCCTTACAGCTGAGAACTCAGAGCATTTAGTCCTAGGATTCATAGATACACGATCTCCCCCTTTAGGCTGAGGAGTTGGTGAGGTGAGAAGTGGCTGTGCCTTCCTCTGTCTCTTTGGTCTTTCAGCTTTTCCATATCTGGCTCTGGGTTTTTATTATAAGACCAATTAGGATTGTTCAAATTTTAGGTTATATATTAAATTAAATCTGGGCTGAATATTTCACAGAAAAGTATGTAAAGCATCATCAACATTTTTTAGTGTTGATTGATATTTTGATTTTGTAATTGTCATTGCTGGGAATACTTCATATAAATCCATAGCACGAAATGACCACCTAAGAAATGGTTGGGACATTCTATATTAGCCAAAAGTCAAAATTTATTTATTGATGACTTCTGAAAGTATATGAACAACTTACCTAGAAAATGCTCAAAATTTTAACATAACAATAAATGTATAAGTTTATACCTATATGATGAGAAATGATAGGAAAATTAATAATTTCTTAGTATAATTAAAAGATTATTATTCTATAAAAGGTAAATGTTTTCTGTGTAAGATAAAAATGTGAAAATTCATAATTTACAATTATCCTGAATCTGAGCTAAGTTGCTTCAGGTAATAGCTGTTGGCTTATGTGATGATGTCATATTGTAAAAACTGTGCACGCTTCAGAGTCAAGGCTGTTGTGAAATCATGAGATACAACATGGCAGAGCCCTCTCAGAAACAACCCAGATTCTTTGTACACTTAATTTAAATTATTTTGTTTCTTACAGATTTAAAAACCTTAACAGTTGACAAATTCTGTTTGGCCTCAAGATTCAGTTACAGGACAAGAATGTGTGCTGTAAACCATTATTTTTTAAGAAGCTGTAAAATGACACACTGTGTTATTTCTCTGTGTACAATAATAACAATTCCACCTATGAGTTGAGCCCTCATCAATGTATTTAAAACAGTCACATTCTCCTATTGGGTGAGTAGAATGTTACACCATTGTGGATCAAATCAGTAACTTAATAACATTGCTCTGCTTTTGTAAATCTGACGGGATTCTTATATCTTCTTGTCTCCCAGGTACTTGGATAAAAGACATTTGTTTTGTTGGTTTTTTGTTTTGTTTTGTTTTTTTAAAACTTTATTTATTTTATTTATTTGCCTTGGTGTTTGCCTGGAACTGGAATTACAGACAGTTGTTAGCTGCCATGTGGGTGCTGGGAATCAAACCCGGGTCCTCTGGAAGAGCAGAGGGCGCTCTTAACCACTGAGCCATCTCTCCAGCCCCCAAAAGGCATTTGTTTTAACAGCAGCTATGCAAAGAGTCTTATGCATTTCTACTTTTCTACTTTTAGTTCTGCTTGTTTTATTGCGTGCATCTCCAAGCTTTGTAGTTGTGTAATGGAGTTGTCAGACATATTGTGTCCTCTTGTTGACATGAACCTTTTAGTTTAGTGAAGTTTCTGGTTCTGAGATTTGTCTAACATTCAAATAACTGTCATACTCTTCCACCTCTATGCTGCCAAGACTGAACTCAGTTATTCATTTGCAGGCAACTGTACAACCACTGAGCATCACCTACAGTTCTTATCATTTTAATTTTGCATTGAATAGTCATCCTCATTCTTTTATATTTAGTCTACTTTTGTCTTGTATCTGGAATAAATATATATATTAAAGATAGAATAAAGTTGGATTTTACATGTTATGCAATGTGGGAGTCTACTTCTTATGTGTGGCCCATTTTGAGCATAGGTGACAAAATTATCAATCATGTGTATAAAGATTCTTTTGTTTGTGGTTCTAAGTGCCCATATTTTTTTATTTTTTATCTCTATTGTTTTTATTATTAAGTATACAGCATACAGAAGAGGGTACCGGATGTCATTATAGAGGATTGTCAGCTACCATGTGGTTGCTGGGAATTGAACTCAGGACCCCAGGAAGACCAGTTAGTGCTCTTAACCTCTGAGCCATCTCTCCAGGCCCCATAAGTTTTATTTTAATTTATTTCATGCTGGTTTTGATTGTGTTTAAAAACTCATCTATCTTGAACAGAATAATTTATTTATTTATTTAATTATTTTTTATATTTATCTATTTTTTCCTGTTACTATGATAACACACCAAAATGAACCAAAAGATTACAGTACCTAATGGTGCAAAGCTCACAGCTACAGGACCTTGAGGTAGCTAATCAGATTATGTGCATAGTTAGAAGAGAGCAGTAAATGCATGGAAACTTGATCAGCTTGCTTTCTTTATTTTATATAGTCAACTATGGTCGCCATCCAGAAAATGGCTCCACACACAGTTAAGATCTTCTTGTATCTTTTAATATAATTAGAACAATCAAAAACAGACATTCTCAGAGGTGAACTATCATTTCCACAGTCACTCACTAGAGTGCCTAATGGCCTGCCTCCTACATATCTAGCTTACAATTCATATTAACCACTATAGTGATGTTTTACCAGAAGGTTACTTGTTTTCTGAGACATGTTTTTACTATTAATAATTCTACTCCAGCCTTGTTCATAATGAGATTATAGTTGTACCACAATTCCTAACAAGTAATGTTTTCTGATTTGATTGTAACTACTGTTGATTTATAATGTCTTTATAGTATATCTTTGTGGTAGCTTGTGGGGAAATGCAGCCAGCTAGCTTGACAAAACCTCAGTTGCCTAGTTCTTAGTAGTGTGCCTAGACATGTGAAGTAATCACTTCCTGCTGAGCCAGTCTGGAGTCTGACACTGCACCTGGTGATTGGTGACATATGGCCATCCAGATGCTTGAGGCCAATGAAAGAGAGATAACACAGCTAGGGGAGTCTCCAGCTGCAAATGAGAAATTAGAAGGGGATACATGTTTGCCCCATATCTACAATAAATGAGTCTGCAGGTCTGCCCTTTGTTTTAAATCAGTTTGTGTCTGCTTCTTACCTGACTCACAGAGTCTGTGCTATAGACTCTGAACTGTTTATCTTCCTCTTCCAGGGGGTACCCAGAGACAATGCCCCTTAACAATAGCTACTCAGTTTTTATATTTTTGAGTTTTAATGTGTCGTGATTTACTAATACATGATATTATGACATTTTACATATGAAAGACATCATTGTCCCGATATATTTTATGTTTAATAAAATCAGCCTGGAGTATCAGGGAACAGAATCACCCACAGTCAAACCATAAGAGTCAGAGAGTGATAACTCACATCTTTAATCTCAGCACAGTGATGACAAGTGTTAACACACACCTTTAATCTCTGCATAGAAATGACTGTGTGGTATGCTTTTAATCCCATCATTCTGAAGATAAAGATCTTCTGTATTTCCATGAGTTCAAGGTCCAACAACCAAATAGTAGTAGCTCACACCTTTAATCCTAACTCTAGGATTATGATGCAGGGTTGAACCAGAAGTAAAACAAGAGGGTAGAGAAGATATTTAAGGCATGTGTAGGTAGACATTCAGTATTCTATACAAGCCCCCAGCCAGGCAGAGGACTTTTGAAGATAGCTTTTAATCCTGTTTAGCCTGAGAAGTTGGCTGGGTGAGAATTAGCTGTGGTATGCTTCCTCTCTCTCTAATATTTCAGCTTTTCCCCAATATTTGACTCTGAGTTTTATTAAATACCAACTAGAACTTGTGGTTTACATCACAATAATGTATTCTATCCCCTAACCTCCAGCTGTAACCACTAATTCAGTTTTTTGCAGTGGAGAGAGAATTTTCCTTAGAAATTAAAATTTCGATAGACAGAAATGAATGTTTTTATATCATTTTTATGTTCCTTTATTTATAAGTATGGATTCTTTTTTATATTCTTTTTTAATTTTTAGTATTTTTTTGTTTAGTAATTTTTGTTCTATTATATCAGAGTCTACCATTTTATACTCTTAAGCTCAATTAAAGAAGGATTAGATAACTGTAGCTAGTGGCAATGTTTTTATTTTTTTGCCTTTATTAAATAAAATAATTGAATTCTGTAGAATAAAATATTTTACGCAGGACTAACATATGCTTTCATTTATAGAGATTACATTGATAAAGTACTAGCCTCCAAGATACTGTGTATGTAACATGTCACATTACATTGACAAATGAGTTCGCAGGAACTGGCCAACTAGCACTGTGGAGACACTATCCACAGTGTGTTGGTTTCCCATGTGAGAAGAGACATACACACTCCCGCACTACCAAGGCCACACAAGGGTTTATTTAGGAGACTTCCCAGGTGGGTACAGAAACAGAAACAAGACAGAAGGAGGTAAGAAGAGAAAGACCAAAACGTGGGCATCTCTTTTTCAAAGAAGGGGTGTGCACGGGTTTACATAGTCACGTTTAGGGCATGCCTCCATACAAGGTGCATCCCACCAGAGCCACGTTGGCTCAACCTTGTAGAGTGCCAAGAATACTTACACAGTGTATTATGAAAATCATGTTTTCATGTTACAGATAATTTGAAAATGTGAACTTGACTGATGAATTTCTGGCATGCTTTGTTTTTTTGGCTGATGATTCCTAATTTGACAAGAGTTTGAAGTAGTCTATTTTAATTCTATTAACCTGGACTAGGGTTTAACTATATTAAATAATGAGCATCTTGAGGCTGGAAAAATTTTTTATGGGTTATAAGCACTTGCTGAGCCTCCAGAGATGCATGTTTTGTTCCCACACCCATTTCAGGTAGCTCACATATGGCTATAACTCCAGGTCCAGTAGATATGAAGCCTTCTTCTGGCCTCCACGTGAACCTCTAGACACATGTTAAATACAAACATGAACACACAGAGAGACATATAATTTAAAATAAAAATAAATCTTAAATAGCGAATCTAAAATAGGGAATCTAGAAAAATTACAATGATTTTATTATGTATTTAACAGTTAAGAACAATATTGCAAAATCTTCAATTTATTGAAACAGATTTATAATGTATGTCCTTATGATTTTTGGGAATTTTATTCATATCTATTAGAATGTTTGTGTTTCAATTTCTAGTTTTTTTGAAGTAAGTCTTCCCTTTTTTTCTTTAATTTGGTTAAAGATTTGCCATTTGTGTTTAATCTTTAAAAAAACAGCAATATTGTTGTTTAAAATAATGTAAAATGGACATGGAATAAAGAAAACAAGAGTTCTCATAACAATGAACCTAATAATGGGAGCTGTCAATCAATTAACAGTGATAATGGATTACACATGTAGCCCTGTTGAAGATCCCTGATGTTCAGTATAAAACACATACCACTTGTTGAATTCTGTTTGGTGGATTCTGCTGTTTGCTGGGCTGAAACATGGACCCTTGTTCAATTATTTCTCCATGGGCTTTCTATTTTTTACGATTTCCTTTACAGCCTAAGGTTTGCTATCTTGAACCTTGGCTTTGAACTCAGAGATATGTTGGCCTCTGTCTCCTGAGTACTGGAATTAAGAGCATGTACCAGTTAGCCTGGAGCTAAGCTGTTCTTTAATTCCTTTTTATAAATTGAAAGTTTAGCTCGTTGGGGTTTTGTCCCAAGGTCACCACTGCCTTATTCTATTTAACATTAGGATTTCTATTAATCTATTTACCTCCTTGAGAAAATTTCCTTGTACCCCTGTTCTCCTCAATATATACATTTTATACTTTTACTTACTCAGCTTTCTCCTTTTCATTATAGATCTTTATAAAAGTGAGCACCAGTAACCACATGACAGAGTCTATACTAGGCTACTTTGAGATTTCTTTTGTCAATGCAATTAATACAAAACTCTTCACTTTAACCTCAGGTAACTTTGTGGATAAGGGCAAAATGTAGACATTCTTTCACATAATAACTTCTTTTCTGAAACCTCTTTAGACAGCCACCCACAGTTCAAAACACCCTCCGCCGCACCACTGTGGTCCATGTTCCTACCAGAATAATCCTTTAATTCCCATGTAAACTATTCAACTGTTTCTCTAATTCAAAATCGCAGAGTTCACATTCTTTTAAACAAAAATATGAGTAGACCTATCAAAGCAATACTCCAATCCCCAGTACCAACTTTTGTCTTAGTCAGGGTTGTTATTGCTGTGAAGAGACATTTTGAATGTATGACCATGCCAATTCTTCTAAATAGAAACACTTAATTAGGGCTGATTTACAGTTTCAGAGGATTAGTTCCTTATGGGCACAGTAAGAAGCATGTGGGCATGTAGACATGGTACAAGAAAAGGAGCAGAGAGTTCTACATCTTGATTTATAGGCAGCAGTGAGAGAAATGACCTGAGCATCTGAGACATCAAAGCTTGCCTCCACAGTTGATACACTTCCTCCAACAAGACCACACCTCTTAATAGTGCTTATGAACTAAATATTCAAACACAATTATCTATGGAGGTCATTCCTATTCAAACCACTATGCCACAGATAGGAGCTACAAGTGAAGAAACAGAAAATTAGGGAATGATTTTGTGTGGTAGATACCCTTAGGAGTCAGAAAGAAATGTCAGATTCCTGCATCTGGAGTTACAGGTGATTATGATAAATCCAACATGGGTTCTGAGCACCAAATTCTGGTTCTCTGAAAGAGCAGCAAGCACTCTTAACACTGAGCCACCTAGCCAGTCCTGTAAAGCACATGTTAAGATCTCCATTCTAGCCAGCATATGTAAATTTATAAATCCAACATGACAATAAAATCAAATAGAACATATAAGGTGTATATTAAAATTAAGGCAACCAAAATAGTTTAATATGTTATCCATTAAAAATATATATGTCTATAAAAACAGTACATAAAAATTCAATTTAATATGTATGTACATATATAAAACATATAACAGTAAAGTGTACATAGGTTGCTCAAATTGGACTTGAAGAAACAAGGTTGTTTAAATAGGAAAAGAGGATTGGATATGAAAGAAGTTGGGGGATGGGTGAATATTATAAAAAACATATTGTATAAAACTCTCAATGAAATGAATGAATAGAAAAAACATACAAACATCAAAGTATACACAAATAGTTATTGTAATCTGTTACCTATAATTATATAGACAGACACTTAAATTGTCTTGGCTCTGATTATATACATTTTGTACTTGGTCGGAGCATTTTAACATCTAGTATTTATTTTTTGACTTATATTATTTATTAGCCTCTTACACAATTTTTAACAGAACTGAATAATTTGATAAATTATTTTTAAAGTTTAGTACATTTATTTTGTGTACATGTAGAGGTTCCATACTGTGCTGCATAGTCTACACTAGTAAGTGAAGTCACTTAAACAATAATGTATCATTGGATATATGCAATGAATAACTACATAGACACATGAATAAACATAGTGGGTATGGATCATATGTCTCTAAATCTACATAAGAATACCAGAAAGAAGAAGGGTTTGAACAGCTCAGATAAAGCTACCATCTTTGTATTCAACAAGCCTTTGCCTCAGAGTACATTGAAGATGGTAACAATGTCATCCTTCCCAGTTGTCTCTATTTCCAGGGGCCTGCAAAAAGGGCTTAATCTTACCCTAACAGGTATCAGTTACAGGTTTCTTAGAGCATCACCCCACATCATCAGCTAGATTCTTATTCTTCAACTACAATATTCTCAAGGCAGTTTTCTCCTCTCTTATTATATATGCATATTTACTTTACAATCATATTCAGGAGAAGCATTTATCAATATGTGTATCTAAACCTGTATATCTCATCAGGTCCTAGAATTGATGAAACTTTCTGTGTAGTCATATGACCCTAGCATATGAAATATTAACAACAAAATTGTTGATTTTCCACATGGGGAAAAATAATCAGTGTGCCATAGTGATGTTCAGATAATAGAGAAGACAAAGTCATGCAGAAATATAAAAGATCTTATGAAGAAAATTATTATATAAGTTTAGAGATTTAAATCTTATGCATAATCTACCAGTTACATGTGAAATATATGTGTTTTGGTTATTAGCTCACAGTTTGCTTAAAGTATTTTAAAGAATCATGTTCTGGTCTAGTGACTTTGTAAATTAAAAAAAAAAAGAGATCTATCACTAGGAACACAATACTTTTATCCTCTGTGGTACTTAAATGGCACAGAAAGTAAAGATGTAGCTAGATTCTGTAAGATGTGCTTATTCCCTGTTGGCTGAGCAAGAAGGTTAAGGTAAGGTTAGAACAGAATAGCACATACAGTTTCCTTGTCCATAGCCAAAAATTTATAAATTCTGGAATCACACTTTTATCCCCTAAAGAGCCATGCTATCTTAACTATTCAACTATCATCTCTCAGTTCATTCTCAAAAATTCTCCAAAATTACCAAATTTCCCTTTCATGTAAATTTTCCATTCCTTTACTGATCAAGCATAATCATCACCATGTTCTCTATTTATTTTACTCTTTGAGGTGATTGTTTTGAAATTGCTGGCATAAACAGAATTAAAATTTATGAGTATCTGAATGGAGATATTTATTATTTGACTCTAAGAAACCAAGACAAGGAAGGAAGAAATGTATTACCAGCCTCTAAAACAACACTATTCATTTGACACAATGGCATTGTTACATATTTCTTTGTTTTCTTGTCACTCTATTTTACTTTATTTTTCTAGAAAATAAAGTCTTTTTTCTATGTTAAAAAATATTTGCAAAGTTAAAAAAATGAATAAAACTTAAAAAATGGAAAAAAAGAATTTCTTACTTTAAAAACAAATACTGTTGAAAAAATATTTCTTTTACTTTTCATTAGGTCTTTGAGAAATTTATAAGGTTTCTTTTATCATATTCATCTCACTCCAAAACTACTCAGTTTGTTTTCTCTTTATATTTTATACCCATAAAGTTCAATTTACTATACTAATACACTCTAATGTGTGTAGCCATCAACTGGAACAATGGAAACTTACTATAGGCCTCATCTTGATAGAAAATGGACACCTCCTTGCCCAACAGTTATCAGTTACCAATAACTCCACAGTAGTGGTGGGACTCTGCCAAACATTGCTTTCTATACCGAGTTTTTGTCTGGCTTGAGCTTTAGCTGGCCTTTTGCATGAATGATGTCATGACCTCTGTGAGTTTGTATGTGTAGCTTCCATGTTTTTTCTAGAAAACACTGTTTCATTTCATTTTCTATTCCTTTTTCTTTTATATTCTATACATGTAGCTCTTAAAGTTTCCAATACCTCTTCCTCAAGGATCTGTAAACTTTGGGAAAAAGGAATGTAATACATTTGTCCAGTTTATGACTATGTGTTCCATAGTCTCTCATTCTCTCCACCTTGGTGAGTATCTGTGTTAATTGCCATCTAATTAAAAAAATCCATTGATAATAGATATGACTTTTAAAACTTTAAAAGATTGTCTGTAGATTATTTTAAAAGAAGTCAAGAAAAGGATGTAGTACTGAAGAGCCCTGATCCAAAAATGATCCTTAGTTCCATTTATCCAAAGTGATTCTGTTAGGATTGCCAGACTGTAACAGGTGGCTACTTTTACGTACAGATGCTAAATGTCATACCTGCAGATGGTTCATCAGTAGAACATGTAAAAAACATCTTAATTATATATTATGAAGCCTTTTCATAAAAAATTAAAAGATAGCATTCATTATGCTTGTTTGAGTTAGATTGCCGAGTGCAGATGCTCATATGAGTTAGCTGGTGCTTTAATCAAAACAAGTATCAGTGGATCAATTTAATGATATGAGAAGTTCTGACTGCAGGTTGGAAAGTTTCTGGTGATGCAAATTTCTTTCAGTTTTCTGATTTATGCATCAAAAGCAGTGGACTCTCCTCTGCTAGCCTCTCACAGGTGCCTGAGTACAGAAAGAGACATTCAGCTGGTTATCCTCAACAGCATCCTAGCTTGAAGTATTTCCACAGGGAGATCACAGCATCCCACCTGAGAACTAAAGCTTGGATGTTCAATTCCACACATAGACTTTATGATCATGCAGCCAGATATGGAAGAACAGAGGTGATTCATGCATACACACATTATGATTGAATTTCTTTTTGTTTTACCATGATTGACCCATTTCTGCACAAAGGCTTGCTTGTGGTGATGAACTTATTACCAAACGCACAAACATCAAATCCAAAGACAGAGATTTAATTCACTTCAGTTCTTTTTAAGTGTCTCTAACTGATTTCCTTAAAGGCAACTCTCTGAGTATTTTAAATCCCAGAAAATCCTGGTGTTTGGCTTCATGTGATATCAGTGTTGTGTTTATTAAATAAAATTTTTGTTTGTCTGGTAGAGTCATATTTCACTTAATATTCATGACAAATTGATGTCTAAAGATTACCAGTATACAAAACTACATTCCTTAAATTTGTTGCCATATCTAAAAAAGAATTAGGTAATAATGAACATCATGCCAATGCTTGGGTGTCTGAGTGTCTTTTAGAAAACTAAAAGTTCTTTACAGAATTCAAAGCATATTGTGATTAATTTGGGCACAAAATACAATTTATGGGACCTCCTGGTAATTCTAAGCAAGTTGATTTGCTAGCTCTGCATTTAGGAATTTCTACAAGAAATTTTTTGTACTTTTTATACTTCATTTTTCAACTTAAAAGAAAAAAAAACACTATCTTCAAATATCATAACAAAATTATATACCATACTGGCATTTGAAACTAAAACAGTGCAGGAACTAAGAATAAAAAAAAGCCATGTTCCAAACTGTATGCCCACCTTCTTGCAATCCCACTGGAAACCGCTTCTTGTTATCCATCTGGTAATGTTCTATGCAAACACACACATATATATTTATATTTCTACATGTGTATGTCTATATATACACATACATATATATACATATATATGATTTATATTTCTTTCCTTTACATATATTAGCACTGTTTGTTACCAAGAGAAATGATTGCCAAAATGTAAATTTGTTGTTTTTTATTCTTATTTGACATGAGGAGTCCCCTTAGAAGCATGAGTAGATAGCCATCATGAAATTCCATGGAGTAGGTAGATTGTGTAAGGAAATGAGGCAAAATGAAACATCTCAACACTGGCATTGTCCCACCGCATTAACAATCATGGAGGAACACTGCATGATGTTCAATCGTGGTTGAGCATTTTGAAAACTAAACCAGCACACTTTTATAAGGTCCAGCTTTTAACAAAAGACTTGTACTTAAACCAATAAATGAGGCAACAACAACAGCAACATGGGGAAGGGCTGCCTCTCACAGTTAAGGAAGAGTGACTGGTTTCCCTTGACAATTCTTCGGGCCCTGGGAAACACCTAACAAAGCCATATGCATGTTTTCTATGGACAAGCTTTTCCTGTCACTCCCTAGATGTCCAGACTGATGGCAGAAAGGTCATGAAAAAACCAACTCCTGTTGTCATTTCTTCTGAGGAGCAGAAATTCAAGTTAGTGTTTGGACCCAGTAAGCCCAAGCACTGCTAGGACTTTAAGTGATGAAAACATAAAAGCACCTCAGAAAAATCTTGGGTTTCATAATCACAGTTTATGTCCAAATTGTAAAATTCATTGGTGAAAGTTAAATTCCATTTATACCTTTCTCTTAGGGTAACTCATAAAGGAAACTTGAATTTTTATCAAAATTTGTTTCAGAGAATTCATACTTATCAAGAGTGGTATAAATTCCAACAGAAAGACTCATGTCATTAAAAGTGAGAAGGTAGATGGCTGCAAGGTAGCTTTGACATGAGCCTCAACCAATCTGTCAAATGTGACTTCTCTGGAAAAAGACAGAACCTTTTATCAGGGGCAACTCTGTTTTCTGTTAGAAAACATGTTTGTTCATTTGTGACCTGCTGGTAATTAACTTTGAAGATTTTATACACTATAGTTCATTTCAAAATTAAAAGTTCTGTCCATGTTTGAGTAACAACTTTATTGTCCTATGCTTAGAAAATTGCAGAATACATTTCTTATACCAAATACCTCCAATATTTTCTCTTACCAGAACACATATTTATATGTGCATAAGCCCAGTTGCTGCATGTAAATTATGAAGATTTGTTGTTGCTGTTGGTGAGACAAGGTTTTACTATGTAGCTTTGACTTGCTTTGAACAAAATATGTAAGTGAGACTTGCCTCAAACTCATGGAGATCTATCTACCTAGTGCTGGGATCAAAGGAGCTAATCACCACACCTGGCCAAGATTTCTTTTTTTACTACATACATATCCTGATGGTTGTTTGCTTCCTCTCTACTACTTCCAGTTCTTCTTAACCTCCCCTTCCACCCACATTTACTCTGTTTTTGTCTCTCATAAGAAAACATACAAATTTCTTATTTATAATAAGATCAAGTAAGATATAAATAATATTTATTTTTAATAAGATAAAAAACAAAATATAACTTATTGAAACTGGATAAAACAAAGAGGAAGAAAAGAGCCCAAGAGAAGGCACAAGGAACATTATAAATGCAGAGATCCATTCATTCACACACCCAGGAATCATATAAAAACAATTAACTAGAACCTGTAATATATATAATATACAAAGGACTTCTGGGGTAAGTATATGTGTGTTTGTGTAAAATAAAATCAAAAGTAAAAAAAAAATGAGATTAAAGATAAAAATTTTAAGACATTGAAAAGCAGTGACACATTATGAGACAAGAAACCTTCTGTGATTCTATTAAGTTAATTTATGTTGACCATCTACTGAGGGACATGTATCCTACCCAATAGTAGTTTATTTTCTATGTGAGACTCCCTTGAAGAAAATAGATTTTTTATTTGCAAGAGGTTATTAACTATAGAAAGCTTCTAGGGTTGGGGATGGAGGCATGTGTCCACTTCTTTCAGGTCTAGAACTCTATCTGGTGCAAACCAGTGCAGGCCCTGTGCATGTTGCTTCAGTCTCTGCGAGTTCATATGTATAGGGAGCCTGTTGATTTAGAAGGTCTCACTTTCTTACTGTCTTCTATTCCCCTATGGCTCTCACATTTTTCTGCCTCCTATTCCGCAGGGTTCCTTCAGCCTTGAAGAGAGAGATTTGGTGGAGACATCCCATGTAGGGCTGAGAGTTCTAAGATCTCTCATTCTGTGCCTAACATCTGGCTGTGAGTCTCTATATTTGTTCTCATCTGTTGCAGAACTCTGCTTCTCTTATTATGGTTGAACATGCTGATAAAGATACTTAATTGACACTTAGGCGTTTTTTTTTTCAGTCAGTTCTTTGTGAATACAAATAATACTACAGTGATTATATTGATTTATTATAATTCAAAAATCAAATTTCTCACAGCCATATTCTTAGTCAAAGTGGTAGTACAATTTTAATGTGATTATTGTAAAGTATTTCAAATGTTTGTATACACTTATACTCATATGGCTGAGGTGTTCCACACCTTGCAGATATAGTTCTTGATACTTATGTTTGAAGCTACTCACCTTCAGACACTGAGGCCACTGTAGAGATGACTCAGTAGTTAAGAACACTTACTACTTTTGCAGAGGACTTGATTACAGTTCCAAGAACCTACATCACGTGATTTAAAACTATCTGTAACTCCATTTTCCACAATTCTGACATCCTCTTCTTGCTTACATAAAAACCTGCATGAAGGTGCACATAATATCACATAGGTACGTATACACACATATAAATAAGAAATAAATTATTAAAAATATGCTCCATTTTTAATCCTCTGAATCATTAGTTAAAGTCAACTCTTCCTTGATTCCAAAGAAATGAAAGGGAAATTTTGATCCTCAGGCTGATACTTCTGAGAGATAAAATTGGCAAGCAGCATTTTTTTCTTTATAAATGCTAAGTGATTCTCTTCTTATAAAAGCAGATGCCGATTTCTCTTTGAGCATCTCACATTTATGGGTTTGCCTGCACAAATGTCAAGGAGGTGTGGAGTACACCTGCTGACTCACAACCTTCTTTGAGAGAATCACCTCCAAGCAGTGAAAGCTTCTGGCTCCATTTCTCTGGCTCCGCACTTTGCTTAACACATCTATACACAGATGTTACTCACACCTTCTCATTGATCACACCTCCAGTTAATTCATTTACTTACCACACAGCCCTGAGATATTGAAATAATCATAGACCATGTTTCCTGGAGCTCCATAATTACACAGAGAAAATTATTTCTAAATACTTGCCCAGACAAAATCTTCATATCCTTTGGCTCAAGTAACTATTCTAATTTCAAAGTCCATACACATTTGGAGACTGTGTTATGGCCACTTATTTTCTTTTCTGTCTGGAATCTTACCCTAGGAAGTGATGATAATCAGAAGAACAGCTTCTATTTCTGTCAAAAAACAGGAAAGGAAGTTTGAGAAAATCCAGCTGTGCTTGCCAATTAAAGGTGAGTCTGCCATATAGAAATTTCCCATTATCCATCATTGACTCAATTTTTATCATTTTGGGGGTAATGTTAAACTTCTGCCCACATTAAAAAAGGTCTTTGGAGTCTGATCGTAAGTGTTCTAATATCTTAATAATTCTTGCTGCACCGAAAATCCTAGATGGTTACTTAAAAATAAAGATTGTGTTTATGTGTGTGTGTTTATATGTGAAGGTTAAAACTTATGAAAGTTGCTTCTGTGTGCATATTATATGGGTCCTAGGGTTAAATTGAGGTCACTAAATTAGGCAACAAATGCCTTTACTTCTGAACTATCTTGCCAGCTACAGTTATTTTGTTTGAGAACTTTTGCTATATTTCTGATATTGACTAAAAAGAGACATTTCTTGTTCATGTGGAAATTATACTATGTTAACGAAAACAAAATTAATGAACAATCAGTATCATCCTTCACAGGGATAAAGTACAAAGAAAATAAACTGCATAATGTGACAAGATGGAGACAATTGGAGTGCCTGGTGGGTGTCTTTGAATAGATCTCTACTCTGATACCAAAGTGATGAAGTATGTATATACCTATCATTATGAAGATGAAACAGCTCTACAAAGAAAAAAAAAAACCAAATTACTATATTGGAATTTTAAACACCACCAAAATAGCACAATCTCACCCTTTGACAAGTACATCTATAGCATATTAAAGGAGATGAAGAAAGAGAGGAAGGGAAAAGGAGAAGGAAGAAAAGAAAGAAATACAAAGTTAGAGACATGGAACAGTGCATAAAATCATGGTAAAGAGGATGGATATTTATATTAATCATCTAGAGTATAGACTTATGGAGACATTATTATCTGCAATTGGAGTACTAGGTAGAAACTTGAATTCTCCCTTGCCCTGGAATATTTTTATCTGGCATTACCTATGGTTGCCATGCAAAGGTGTCTATCTTTGCAGTTGATCTGACCTTTATGCTGATCATACAGACTTATCTATGCAAAATTTTAGCTCCAATGTGAACACTAGAACTTATCAAATCTATATGTTCTCAGGATGACATTATAGAATAAATATCACATGATTCTTTAAAATATTTAAAATTAGTGAGCTATCTCCCAGTTTTTTCTTTGAAGTATGAAGAGAAAAGTAAAATTGGGAAGGTTCTCAGAGGAAAAGCTGACTTAGAATGTCATTGTGAATATGGTTGAAATAATAATTAACCAATCAGGTCAGTAAATACTTCATGATATTTGAAGTCAAACCATTTTTCTCTTCTATAATTTTGAACCTAGGAAATAGATTAATACATATGAGGTATTGTGTGAGCATTTAATTAAGTCCTCAACTATTGACATGTCAAATCTACTTGCTTACTGCATGTGTTGTGGTCACCAGACTAGAAGATAAGATAGAGCCTCTCATTGCATCAATTTTATGGACATTGGTAACCTTAATGTACAAGAAAAAATAGTGCTTTCTCAATGATTTAGACAGCAGAATATTAATAAACAAAATTTTAAACTCAAAATCTTTGTCTCAAGTTAGAAACCAAGACTTTAAAAATGTCTATGACATTGCTGAAATAAATTTTTGTTCCTCATAACTTCAGGGTTGATTCTCCTGAAAGCCAAGGTCACTGAGTCATTCCAAGGGTTAATGAGTTACAACTCAAGCTGAATGTAGAACATTGTCAGATCTTTTTGGTGAAAGATGAGATCCTGACTTTGTTTTGAAAGTTATAACCTCATAATTGTAATCAGAATCCCTCAGAAGACCCAGAGGACCTGTGAAATGCTTTCACCAGAGGACTGCCCTGCTTGAGAAAGTCATGACCCTCCTTTCATTACAGTTCACTTGGTAACAAAGAATTTCATTCATAATTGGCTACAGAATAAAAACCAGACTCAAAGTGATGTCCAGAGGAAAATGAAGTATTTTGCTAATTTTATTATTAAAAATAATGGCAGATGGGGGCTCTGGTTATTTAGTGATGTAACAATGAGATCTGAATTAGTTTTAATTAACTATTGTATATTTATTTATAAGATATTCCCTATTAAATATTGTCATTTACATAGTTAACTTTCTTTTAACAAATGACTAGTTTGGACAATAAAGGTTCAACTTATGGTTGACCTGAATAAGTAATCAATATTTTAGAGGAATAATACAGAGAAAAATAAATATAACTGCTTGGAAAATGAAAGTATTTCGCTTGTGCTTTCCCATAATTCCTTCACCATGATATAAGGTAATTTCATTAGGGTCCATCTTTACTTTGCCATCAGAAAATTGACATGGAATAGTAGTATATAAAAGTAACTTACAATATAAGGGCATGGTGGCTCTTGCCTTTAATCCCAGCAATTAGCAGGCAGATCTCTGTGATTTTTAAAGCCATACTGGTCTATGTAGAAAATTTCCAGACCAGCCAGGAGTTACACAGTAAGACCATGTGTCAAAAAAGTGTTTTATATTAGAAGGTTTTTTTTCCTATTGGCCAGGATTATTTGTAAGAATGTGTGTTCATATAAAATAGGGCAGATTTTTCTCTATGGAGGTTTCGGCAGTAAGAATATGAAGCCAAGACGACAGCAATAAGTGTTAGAAAGGGTAGGGTTCCTTAATCATCATTATAGAGACATTTTGAAGGAAAATTATAGTACTTGACAACTGATATAATTATACTATAATGACTCTTCTTGGTTGTCAACCTCACTATATCTGGAATAAACTATAATCCAGAAATGCAAGGCACCCTTGTGATCAGGATCTTGAGGCAGGAGGACAATATGCTTTTGATTCAGACCTTGAGGGAAGGCATACTTTTAATCTGACCCACACCTCCTACTGGAAGCCTATATAAGAACAATGGAAGAAAAAAAAGATTGATTTGTCACCTGCTTGCTCTCACCTTGTCAACACATCCATTCCTTCACTAGCATTGGAACATATTTCTGTAGGATTTCAGAATATGCAAAAGACCAGCTGAAACAGACATCCAGTCTTCTGAGACTGAGCAGCTAGCCATTGTTGGACCGCAGCCTATAAATCATATATATATTTATGATAGATGATAGATTGGTTGGTTGATTGATTGATTGATTGATTGATTCGTACCATAAGTTCTATGGCTCTAGAAAACTCTGACTAATACATACATATTTATGAAAAGGGCTGATGATTCCATGGAAAACCACCAGCCACATGGGCTAGACACGCAGGTAAACTAAATTGAGACTGTCACCTCTCCTTACTCTCCTCCAAATTCAACCATATCTTATCACAGTTAAGTAACAGATCCCCACCCTCTCTGCCCCCATGAATCAGCAGATTTTCTCCTCCAACCTTCTTCTCTCAGACTCATCTCATTATCCCAGCCCCAGTTCCAAGAGGGACCACTACACACCACACACACACACACACACACACACACACACACACACACACACATTTCTGGCCAAATTGTAAGGGAAGCAAGTAAGGCTGTAACACACAGGTAAATGAACATCAGATCTTAACTCTTCCTCCTCCCTGAATCTAATCTCCAACTCTCATCCCCAGCTCTGTAGCAGACCTGCTGTGGCCTTTCCCTCTCTGTTTCTATTCACAGAAGACTAAGAAGATCTTTATGGAACATTTTCTCCTTCCTGTGGACTCCCTGAGCACTTCTTCTTTCTAGCCATTCTTAAGTGTTACTTCCCAATACTTCCAAACACATTTTACTCTTTGGACCTCTTTTAGTCCAACTTGCAGAATCAGAGCATATTTTCTGCCTGGTAACACACAACCACCACAAAAACATGGAATAGAACACTCACCCAACAGAGATAAAACCAAGTATCAACATCAAAAATTACAATCATCCCAAAACCAGATGTCTAGACACCAGCATAAAAACCTCAATCAGTAACAACAACCAGTACAAAATTTCTTTTGTAGCCATCATCAGAGAAGCTTCTTCCTGAAGCAGATTGAAACAAAAATAGAGGTCCACAGTTTGGACAATGTGCAGAGTGAGAGACCTTGGAATCTTCATCCTTAAATGAGATGTCTCCATTAATTCCTTCCCTTCTGGGCTCAGGGAACTCTGTGGAAGTGGAGGCAGAAAGAATGTAAGAGCAAGAGGAGATGAAGAGCATTAGGGAATCAAGGACTTCTAAGCACAGTATGACCAATGAACATAAGACCTCATAGATACTGAGGCAGTATTCCCAGAGCCTGCACCACATGGGAGCCTAGAGCTGGGAGAAGCCAACAAATGTAGTAAGAAACAGGTATTACTTGCCCTGAATTAGAAGTGTGGCCTTTAAATCTTGAGGACACCTAGTTTTTCTTTTATCATTTGTTGAAGATATTACTTTTTATCATGCTTTTGACATTTTCGTCAAATATTAATTTTTTTATTATTATGAAAAAAAGAAGTCACATTTTCTATCCTTGTATACCCTTATTCAAGGTCCCTTCCCCCTCCCAATATTGCTTAGTTCAGCCTCCACTCCTGGCAGATCCAGTTTTCTCCCCCTAACCTCAAGACTGACTCAGGTGTTCCTCTAGGTGGAGTGGGATCCAAGGAGTCAGTCCAAGGTGTTCAGTGGTTGTGGTTTGCAGCTTGGGCATGCTTTGCTTTTTCCTTTGTTTGTTTGTTTGTTTGTTTAGAGTCCAGTAATGAGTGAGTACATCCCCTGCTTATTTTTGTGGGTTTGTGATACCTTGCTCAGGAAGATATTCTCCATATCCATCCATTTGCCTGCAAATTTTAGGATATCATTTTTCTTACTGCTGAGTAGTACTCCATTGTGTAGATGTACCACAGTTTGTTAATCCATTCTTCAGTTGAGAGGTATCTAGGTTGTTTCCAGGTTCTTACTATTACAAATAAAGCTGCTATGAACATAGTTTGGCTAATGCCATTGGAATGCAACTGTGCATCCTTAGAGTATCCACCCAGAAGTGGTATTGCTGGATCCTTGGGGAGACTGATTCTTAATTTTCTGAGAAACCGCCATACTGCAGTCCAAAGTGGCTGAGCAAGCTTACACTCCCACCAACAATGGAGGATTGTTCCCCTTGTTCCACATCCTCTCCAGCATAGGCTGTCATCTGTGTCTTTTATCTTAGCCAATCTAACAGGTGTCAGATGATATCTCAAGGTTGTTTTGATTTGCATTTCTCTGATGGTTAAAGATGATGAGCACTTTTTCAGGTGCCTTTCAGCCATTTGTAATTCTTCTGCTGAGAATTCCCTTTTTAGATCTGAACCCCATTTTTTGATTGGGTTATTCAAGGTTTTGGGCTCTAGATTCTTGAGTTCTTTATATATCTTAGAGATCAGTCCTCTATCACTTGTAGAGTTGGTGAAAATCTTTTCCCATTCTGTAGTTAAATTTATAAAGTTACCTGTAAAAATGACAACAACAAAAGAAATTGATTGGCAGAAACTTGTGCACATAGTTAAAACATCAAGAGAACATTAAAAAAAAAAAAGTAAATACAGCATGCAAAAGCTTTACTTAACTTATTCATCTGGACCTATTCAGTCTATATCAGTCAGCTGATTCTGTGACCCAGATAAATCCACAGATGAAATCATTGTTTATTGCTCACAATAAATTATCCTTAACCAACCTTAGCATGTAAATCAACTAGGACTGAAAAGGTATCATTTTCTCATTTCCACTTGACTATGTAACGGTTTTGCCTTCTAAAGACTCTTGTCCAGAGCTTGTGAAAAATATGTGAGGCTCTGCCTACTCCACTGAAGTACTGTCAGGTGAGGCACTCTTTGTTATTACATAGAAATATGTTATAGCATAGAAAATGGGAAGGCTGTAAAAGCACAGAAGCATATGGTTTTAAAGAAAAAAGTTAGTTTGAAGATTTTGTTACAAGTCAGCATAGATGTGTTCACAAAATAAAAATTAATATGCATTACACATGTTCTGAGAAAACTACCACCTCTTACTGATGCCTCTATCTACAAGAGACTAAACAAGAAGAGATGTTAATATTGGCCTCCATCCTAAGCAGAAATGTATACCATCAGATCTGTAATATAGAAACTCTTATACTCAGTTTGTTCAGATACATTTTCAAAATTTTTCTTAGTTTATTATATTAAACCCTTCTCCCAGCATTTGGTTTTTCATTGGTAGACTGCTGTGATCATATAACAACTCCGTAAAAGATATTGACTTTAACATTTGACAAATATTTGCTAAAAGAAATGACCTTTCATTCCTTAATCCAGAAATCAAGAGAGTTTTCAATTTTTATATCCTATATATATATTTCAAAAATAAAATTTCTAGATGAAGAGAAGCAGAGAAGTCAAAAGGGAGTTTCATATCTCATGTGTTTAGTGCAAGGTAAATGCATAGAAGCCTGAGAGTGAGCCCAGGAGGACACTGATTATTGGTCAGAGTTGTTTGAGGCCAAGATAGGTTAAGGATGTCTTTATGGACTGCAAGGGATCAAAGCTAAGAAGTCAAACCTGCTTCCCAAATCCAAGGAGAAAACATAACCAGGATTAGACAAGTAGCTTGAAGTTGAAGGAGAAGTAAGATTTAGAACCGAAACATTCTGAGTTTCTGTGATGTTCTTGGTGTCTGCGGGAATCTAAGTTGAATAGTTTATCATTTAATGGGAAAATTGTACCCACATATGGATCATTATAACAAAAAATAATTGTAGAAAATAGGAAATAGCATTATAAAGACGAAGTAGACAGATGGAGTAGAGGAAATAGTGTTATCTGAAAAGAATAAAATTCAAAATGAGGCTATAATAATGCATAGCTTTTAGAAAATGAATAGATTTGAGAATACTCATGGAAGAAAAAAATTAAGAATCCAAAGGAATTAAGACAGCAAGATAATACTTCTAGTAACTGGCAAGTAATGCCACTAGATTGAGTGAGGTGCAGAGGACACAGATAATATGGCAAGAGGATGCTTCCTAAGCCCTGTTGAAGACAGTAGGTAATAACTTCTGGAAACTCTGAGAATAAAAGATGTGTACAGACTTTCAGTAAGTCATTTTCTCTTATCTCTCCCCCCCTGAATTAAAACCACATCCCTACATCCTAACTCATACCTTGATACTTAGCACTTAATATTATTTTGATTTATTGTTCTGTTTTGGAGGCTTTGTAGTTTTTAAATTTTAAAACAAATCTCCAGGCTCAGAGAGTTTGTTTAAAGTTTATGCTCTTCCTCCATAGAACACAGGTTTGATTTTCAACACCTACATGGCAGCTCAGAATTTTTTGTAACTCAAGTTCCAGGGGATCCATTTCCACGTTCTGGTCTCTGTAGGCACCAGGAAAACACATGGTACACAGATATGCCTATAAGTCAGATACCATACCCGTAACATTTAAAAGAAAAGAGTAGTGGATTTCATTATAACACACATTAATTTTCTGTGCTTATATTCTTCCTCTGCTCTGCTCCCCTTTCTGTCTTCACCACTTCTCTGAGCTTCTACTCCCTGAAAAGTCTGTCTTCTGTTGCATATATGCACATTTAAATAGAGATTTTTCATATGACAGAAAAATATATTGTAAATCTTATTTCATTTTGCTCTCCCTTGCTTCACCCCTCACTTTAGATTCCTCCCTCTTTCAACATAGCCCAATTCTTTCAGTTACATATGTCTATATCTAAATTTAGATTCTTCATATTAGAGAAGTAGGTCAAAGTTGGAGGGAAAGTGATAATTACTTGTCCGTATTTATCTTTCTGAATATGGCTTATCTTGATTAACATGATTAATCCCTATTCATCTATTTTTCTGAAAATGACAGTTATTCTTCTTTGTGGCTTAATAAATTCCACTGTGCCCATGTACCATATTTTCTTTATCCAGTTGTCTTCTAATGGGAATGTGGGCCAATTCAACATCTTGGCTTCATTATGTTCATTATGAATAGTGTCTCAAAAAGAGTATTTGCACAGGTATATTTGTGATTGGCTAACTTAGATCCCTGTGTACTGTAGCTACTTGGTCTGATGGTAGATTTATTGTTAGTTTGTTGAAGAAGATCCATATTGATTTCTATTATAGAGCTTTCTAATTGATGAGTTTGAAAGACAAATAAACTTTTTAAAAGTTGAATTCTTGAGTCCACCAGCCCCAAATGCCCTTCCAGTTCACTCATCTGTTGAGTACTTAGCTTAAAGGAGTAGCCTTAACGACCATTGGGGAGACCAGATTGTTCAGCTGCACTGATGACTGGAAATGGCTGTCTGCTTAATTTATGGAGGAGTGTTGACTTCTTCCTTTTACTGGGTGTATGAAACCATATTCTGTTGTATGATTTTCTGTGACTTAAGTCAACATTATATTCTTTAGAAAATTTGCTCGGACAAGGTCAGGCAAAAAATAATTGTACTCATTTATGTATTTAAAAACACCAATAAGCTTCCTCTTAGATTTATTTTTGATATCTGTGAAGGTACCTTTCCATGTGAAAGTCTATCAAGACCAATTAATGATTTCCATGTGAGGTGAAGGCAATCAAAAAGGATGAAAGCAGATGAGGAGAGAAGAAAAAAAGTAGATTTATATGCATAGAAAAAAAATAAGACTCAGTCAGTAAAATATATATAATCAGAGGTGTGAAACCAAGACATCCCCAAAATGGCTTATTTGAGAAACTAAACAATTTCCCAGGAACATAAAGAAAATGGTTCTGGAATATTCTAGAGAGTGAGAAGAATAGCAGAGTTATTGACATGGGACAAAAACATCTCTTAATTGACACATGAAAAATGCCATATCAGTTAGAAGATAAAGCCTTACATAACAAGACTGAGGAGGTGCCTCTGAATCTGAGAGGTGAACATTTCTAAAAGTGAACAAAATCAAAGATGTCAACTTTTTCACACAACTGTTACACAAGGGAATTCAAGCCAATAATTAAATGCAACAGTTAATACTTCACTAGTGGCATTATAGCTTTAATTCATAATTTAAAAAAGTATAATCTTCCTAAATATTGATTACTACAGAAAATAAACTCAATTAGACTAAAATTAATAGATTTTGTCTACTCCAGAGAAGCCACAAGGAAAGTGAGAAGAAATAACCTACTCTGAAAAAAGATACTTGTAGCCCAGTAGTTTAAGGCCTTGTTGCAAAATACATATAAGACTTCTACCATTAAGGACATCAAGGATACTTAATCAAACAGAGTAAAATGTGATCATTTGTCTCATTTTTATTGCCATTGCAAAATCTCACAAAATGGGTAATTTATAAAGATGTGAAATGTATTTCTCACAGTTTTAGAGACTTGGAAAAACAATTTCAAAGTAGTGGTATTTTAGGAGTATCCCACACTGGACAAGCAAAGAGAGGGCCATGAAAACAAGAAACTAAATTCCCATCTTCACACAATCAGAGCCTTGAGAATGAGTAATAATCCATTCACAAAGATGGAGCCTCATAAACTAAACACAACCTATCATGTTAAAGTGGCATTGGAAAAGGGATGCCCAGCACATGCTTAATGATAGGGACATAGTCAAGCCACAACAGCACGCAGATACAGAACAAAACAGAAACAAAACAAAACAAAAAACAAGAACAGAATATAGATAATACCTATGATACAGCTACTCCATTCAAAGATCTCATCACCCACATCAAAAAGTACCAAAAGATCAATTTGGAAAATTTTATAATACAATTTTTGTAATTACATATGTATATTTAACACATACACACACAAGACAGATTAAAAATCAGGCCTAATATACTTTAATAAATCAATGATATAACATGATAGGCTACATCAAGACTCATATGTTCAGAGCTTTGGCCCCAGTTTATGGTGCTATTGAAGGGTGACTAATTTACAAAGGTAATAACTTTATCAATGTATTTGTGAAATGGCATAGACTGGAAGATGATGACTGTTCATCTCTACTGATCACTCTATGCCTCTGAGCCACCATGAAGTGAACAGCTTCTGTCTGCCACGTCCTTCTGTCACAATGGTTCTACCTTACCACAGATCTAAATGCCATAGAGCCAGCCTATTATGGCATGAAATTTCTACACTCATGAGTCAAAATTAGCCTTCCCCTATCTAAGTTGTTTTTCACAGGTGTTTTGGCACAGTGATGAATAACTGCTAATATTTGTTATCTGTAAATCAGGCCTGAATGTATCAACCTGAAAGCAAACACATTGGTGCTATTAAACAGCATGAGTGCAGCCAGATACTTCCTGCATTGCTGAAACCCATGCAACGCTAAGCATTATATTTTAAAAATGCAAATACTTGAGGTAAAACTATAAGAGAAATATGAAGAATTGGTGGAGGAGCAACATGAAGAGAGGAGATTGGACAAGGCAGTGATTGCTGAGGGATAAAGCATTATTTTTTATTAAATACCACAATGTGTTCACAGTTGCACAGAAATATTTTTGTTTTATAATTTTAGAGGTGCTGAGTATCAAGCCCAAGGCCTGACACATTCGTCAAGTGCTTTAATATTAAGTCAAATCCCCAGCCCTAGTATTTTTTATTTTTCTGAATTGTTTTTATATATTTCTTGTACTCTTCATCATGTATTTCATAAGTTTTAGAAAATTGTCAAATAAATATAAATAGGGTGCTAGCAGAGAGTTATTGCTTTGAAACATTCTTAAAATTATTAAAAGGAACTGTTATAAAAGAAGTCACAGTAAATGATACTTCTGAGCTTTGCAATCTGACAAATTAGTTCTTGCTACAAAGCAGAAACGTAAATGCAGCGTTATTTCCCTGGCAGAGCTGAGCTGGCAAGCCAGATCATGCAGATTTCTTGGAGCCCAGAAACAAAGCTGTAACTGAACTGAACTCCAGACTATTAAGCACCACAAAAGCAAAACAACTATCCACCTAACACCAGAGCAGACTCAGTCAATGACCACAGTGGGCAGGAAGCAAATTCTCCCAACTAATTCAAGGAGGATGGTGGATCTAAGAAGCACAAAAATCTGAAACACTTGAAAGGCCTTGTGTCAGTAGGACGAAGGGAGAGAAAACAAAATGAAATATTCTGACAAAAATAACTTTTCTTTCCCTTTAGGCCATAGTGGAACAATTATGTTAAGAAATTTTACTGTAAAAGGAACAGAGATTGGCTCCAAATAAATCAATAAGCACTTAAAAAGGCAATGTTGACCTTTACTTGGCTCAGATACTAGTGGATGGATCCTGTAGCCACACATATAATCTTAGTCTTAAAATCATTTGTTGAAAAAAATAATCAGTAAAGAAGTGAATGGTATAATATTCATAAATTTCCAGATGGAGAATGCTTTCATGAATTTCACTATTTCTTTATATATATATATATATATATACATATATATATATATGTATATATATATATATAAACTTTCCATCATTTGAAATCCTCCAATGTGAAAAAGTGTGACTTAGAATTCAAATACCTGGACTGTTAAATGACAAACATTTAAAGAATTGGAAGAAACTGAACAAAGTGTCATGCCTGTAATCTCAGCACAAAGGAAGATAATGCAGGAAGATTACTGTTCAGTGTGAAGCTACCCTGGCCTGTAAAGGGAGTTTCAGGTGAGCTTGGAATACAGACTGAGGTCCTGTTTCAAAAAAAAAAAAAAAATCCAAAAATTGGAGATAGGCAAAATTGAGTTGCTGTTACACACATAGTGATATTTTTCTTGAGCTGAAGGAAGGGGGAAAGAAAGTATATGTGCCAGTAAGGAAAACTGTTAAGCACTGAAGGAGAAAGGGCTCGTGAGTCCTAACCCTAACTGATCTGTACAATGGATGAGTGTGACAAGTTTTAAATAGCATCAAAAGTTTCCCCGAAGCATTAGGATAAATGGAACCAGGAAATGGCTAAGATGTTGGGCCAGAGTTGCAGTCCCATAGTAAATCAAGTAATTTAACATAAAGAAGATAATAGTTCATACACTGGGGCCAGTCTTTGCTTGGAGACCACAGGCCGTTCTTTTCTTTTTTTAATTTATTTTATTTTTATAGAAGAAAGCCTCATTTTGTATCCATGTACCCCCTTGTTCAATCTCCCTTCCCCTTCCCGGCCCCTCTTGGTCACTCTCTCTTCTCCACCACTCCCACCATCTCCTCCCCAGCAAGGGCAGGAGGTCCCAAAGACCCAAGGTAAATTAGTTCAGCATCCATGCCAGGCAAATCCAATTTCCTCATCCTAATATCAAGACTGGGTCAAGTGTTCCTCTGGAGGGAATGGGCACCAAGGTTCCAGTCCAAGGTGCTTCAGATACCCACCTGTTCAGTGGTTGTTGTTTGCAGCTTGGGTGTGCTTTGCTTTTAGTTTAAAGTCCACTAATGAGTGAGTACATCCCCTGCTTATCTTTCTGGGTGTGTGATACCTCGCTCAGAAGGATATTCTCCAAATTCATCCATTTGTCTGCAAATTTTAGGATATCATTTTTTTTTCTGCTGAGTAGTACTCCATTATGTAGATGTACCACAGTTTGGTAACCCATTCTTCAGTTGAGGGGCATCTAGTTGTTTCTAGGTTCTTGTTATTATGAATAATGCTGCTATGAGCATAGTTGAGCCAATGCTTTGGGGATGCAAATGTGCATCTTTAAGGTATATGCCCAATAGTGATATTGCTGGAACCTTGGGGAGATTGATTCCCAATCATTTTCTTTGAAAACATTCCATACCTATGAAGGTAACGGCTGCATAAGTCTAAGAGACCAAAATTGCAGTGATTTTATGTACTGCTTTACATTTGTACTTATGATGTGTTTCTTAATTATCTAATTTTCATTAAGATGTTGTGATAGTTAAAAATGATGGCCAGTTTGACTCAATCTAGAATTCATAAAGAACTTCTGGGCTTGCCTGTCATAGAGTTTCTAGATTGGGTTGGTTATAAGTTAAAAGACCTACCCTAAATATGACATCACTATTCCATTCTTGCCAGAATAAAATACAGAGAGCAAGGTTATTATAGCACTTATCTCTCTCACTTCCTGACTCTGATACAAAATGACCATTAGCCTCAGTTTTCTAAAACAATGATTTCACAGCTGTGGCCGACTGTACTTTCATGCAAAGCCAAAGCAAACAGGGCTTTATTCTGCTGGGTGTTTTGTCATGGCATTAAGAGAAATTACTAGAACTAGAACAGGCTGAAGATGCCAAATAGAAGATGCAGGTAAGGGTTCTTAATTAATGTGGGAATGCCTTCACGTTTCTCTTTCTTTCCTCATTTTCTTCTTTGCAGTAGTTTTCAATTGCTTACCAGGTGTATGGTATCTGTAAATATTCAACTTTCTCAGAATTGTGTAGTGTAGCAGTGCTAATGAGGAATATATTTTTCCTGAGTCCTTTGACCAGGAGGGAATTTATCCTGATATGTTATAAAAATCAATGTCACAAGGCTAGCAATACGAATGACTTTCATGGGAAGTTTGTCTTTAAAGAAAGATTAAAAAACAGTGGAAACAACCATTTACTGTTCACTAGCATATAAAGTTACTCTAAAGAGACACCTATTATTCATTTGCAAATTATCATCAACTTTTCCCAGAGTCAGTTTCTTACACAGAAAGAAAGTAAGATGTATTATTTATTAAGAGTTCTACCAAACAGAAGGCCACCAAAACTAGCCCACAGGAATTTCAGTTATGCATAGCTCATTTAATATGCCATATTTTCTAAAACACCATCAAACACTTTTCCCTGGAGGAAAACCAGGCAGTAATAAAATTTTATATTCCAAAACCTGTGTGTGTGTGTGTGTGTGTGTGTGGTATATGTGTATGTATGTATCTTAATTTTCTTCATTTGTCTTTAAATGTATACAACCTTATGCATGTACCTATACCTATGCAAAAAAATATCAAGTCACTCAACACACTCACACCATTTGCCAATGATTGATGCTTTGATTTAACCTTTGTGCTTTAGTCATGTTGTGGACATATATTATATTAAATCTATATCAGCTTGTAATCATTTCATAATATTCAAAATATTATGTAATAAATTTTCTGTGTAGGGTGCATGTATTTGGGCTGGTGCACATGCACATTTGTGCATATAAATGTGGAGCTCAGTTGATATCTGATATATCTTCATCACTTTCCACCTTGATTTCTCTTGTTATTATCTCAGATATACCAGTGAACATGAATCTCAACAATTGGATCAACTGGTTCACCAGTCAACCCAGGAATCCTCCTTTCTCTATTTCCCAAAACATATGACAGCACACCCAAACTTTTTTTAAAAAAAAATGTTATTGAATTTAGCAACTAACTCATAGCAACAAATAGCCTCCTTAAAAATACCTTCGTGTGGCCAGCAAAATGGGTGGATGGATAACTTACTCAGTGTGTAAGTAATGAGGACCTGAGTTTGGATTCCCAGCAGTCACATAAAAGTCAAGTGTAACTGGCTCTTCACACACTTCCAGTACTTGAATGAAGAAAGTAAGAGGCCCTGGATCTTGCTGCTTGGCTAGTCTAGGTGAATTGGTAAACTTCAGAAAGAGTAAGAGGCCTTTACTCAAAAGTAAGGTGTAGTGATCATGCAAGATTTCTGGCTTCTACATGTATACAAACTCAGACTCTGCACACACATGCACACAAATATATTCATGACAGCTTACCCAGTGCTTCCATAGAAAATGTCACAAACATCAATTCATGACTCAAATGATGTATGAATTAAAGCAAGCATAGTTACTGTCAAATGCTTTTCTCTTATTGTCTGTCCTCAAAAAACTTTTACATTTTTACAGAGTTATACAAAGGTATTTGTCATTCAGTATACTGATGAACATGGAAGATGGTTATTTTTTTTGTACTAGTCTCGCAGAATGACTGATATAATTCTCTTATTTTATATTTTTACTGAAGATCTATTTCTATTTATTTCTTTTTTTGCAAGTTTGCCAAATATATCTCTGTAAGTACACAATACTTTCTCTTTTGCTGATTTATAAAAGTCTATATATTACAATCTTATTAATCATAAATTAAACTTTCCTTCAATATTTAATTAGCATGTTTGACAGTTTCATACATAAAATGTATTGTGATCACATTTACCCTATTACTTTCTCTTATCTCCCTCTCACTTCTGCTTGTCCTTTCTCATGTATTTCTGCTCCTGCTTCCTTGTAGTGTGTGTGTGTGTGTGTGTGTGTGTGTGTGTGTGTGTGTGTTCAAGTGTGTAGAATGTGGATTTCATATAAGTTCTCTGAATCATCCATCTCTAATGAACTCTTTGTCATCTTTTTCACAGTATTTCATCAGCCTTGGAGAGGGAGATACAAATATTTCTTTTAGTAACAAGTTTTCACCCATTTTGACTTAAGACAACATTCTAACATTAAAATTTAAATTTTATCCAACCAGATTATCTTGTCTCAGCACTTGGGTTTTGCATCTTATTTCTAAAGACCTCTGGAAGATAGTTTTAAAAATAAGCTGTCAGTATTTTTTACATATTTTATTTTTTATTCACTTATTTTTTAAAAAACAATGTTTTTAATTTAAGTAGAATTACATCACTTTCCTCCTGTCCTTTCTTCTTCTGTCCACTCCCAGTTATCTGCCCTCGAACTCACCCATGTCCCACCTCTTATCTTTGATTATATTTGTGTCATAATATGTGCATATGGTTTCAAGGCTGACCTCTCTTCATTGGACAGTTAATAGTCCCAGTAATTTTTATTTAGGTGTCTGACCACAATGGCACATACAAAGGTCCTATCTCAATTAACTCAAAAATTACACACTAAATGTCTTTAGGAGATTTTTTTGTTTTAGTCTCAAATTAGGCATTAATTGTAAGAAGCCTTCAAAAAATTTAGACTTGTCAATCATGGGTGTGGGAGGAGCTTAAAGAACCTTGTGTATGCCAAGTAGGTTACCTGGAAGGCCAGAAGAGGGCGCCAGATCACGGGGAGCTGGATTAACAAGAGGTGCTGGGACCTGACAGATGGTTCTGTGGACAAGAGAACTTTCTGCTTTCCCAGAGGAACCAGGTAAGTTGCCAAGCTCCATACCTGGTGTCTCACAGCTGTCTGTTATTCCAGCCTTAGGGCATCCAACACCCTCTTCTGGCTTCCTCATGGCTTTGCACATACACATAATTAAAAACAACAAACAGTCTTTAAAATAATATATAAAACTAAAATCAAACATCAAAAATTTCCTACAGTAAGTAGCTGTAGGAATGTAACCACAGACATTCTCCAGTACATTCTAACAACAGTTTTTCACAACAGCCCCTTGCAATCAATACCTGATACTATGATGTAGCTGAGATTGCAAAGACCTGTAGAAAAACATTAGTACATCTAGGTAAACATCTTTACTTTTATCATAAAATATGTATTATCTGCCTAGTATTTGTGCACTCTTTAAATCCAAGGTATTTTCCACATAGATTAAGAGTCAACTGTACACACAGAACACTGCTCTTTTTGTCTCACTCCTTGGTCATTTACAATTCCAGAATTCTCTCAGGTGTAAAGAAAAAAATTACCCTAAAAAAGGACAAAATTTGATATAAATGGCCCACTTTTATAGAAATATAAAAGTGTTCTAGAAGCTGCCTAGGAATTCAAATAAGAAGCCTTACTTGAGAGGAAATTCCTTGTGTACTTGTAAATAATGCATTTCCCCTCTCATTGGATAGAGTGTCCTCTTGGGTTGGTTTGTTTTGTACTGTTCAAGTCTTATTTTCTTACAAAAGTATTGTGTGACTTTTGTTTCAATTACTAAAACTGGAATGTGTTAAATCTTACTAACTAATTTTTAATAATCCCTCTAATGATATCAGTGTTTGATCCAAAGGTGTTCAGTCATTGCTGCTTATTTGTTCCATGTTTAACATTTATATTTTATAACAACTTATAACTTTCATTGATGTATAATATAATGTCTTATTTTGTATTTCTTATCCAACAGAGCCTTTAGTATATTAATTTGTTGCTCGAAATTCCTGGTCCAATAATTTTAAAGCCTTCACATTCCCAAGGCTGTCCATCATGCTTGCCATGTTTTAAAATGGTGCAAGCGTGTATGTGTGTGTATGTGAGAGAGAGAAAGAGAGATTTCACTATCAGATAATTGTTGGTCTGCTTTATTTTTTTGTTATGCCTTATAAGCATTTTCTTTAATAGCCAGATACATTCCTAGGGACAATAATAGAATGATTTACATATTATACAATGATTCCTTCTTCTCTACTGCCCTCAGCAATACAAGGGTGTGTTCTTGTGTATTTGGTTTTTTGTTGGTTGGTTTTTCTGAAGTTCCACTGTGGGATTGTCATTAACATTCTGGAAGCAAAACTTAAGTCTTTAGACATATTCAATCTTTGTTATGTGTGTTCTCAGAAACTTCGCTGCATAATCTATTTCTTCGGGAAAGGAGATATATAAATAGATAATATATAGAGATAAATAATAGAGCAATAATAGATATATAGATAAGTAGATAGATATAGATAGATAGATAGATAGATAGATAGATAGATAGATGGATGGATGGATAGATAGATAGATGGATGGATAGATAGACATATAGATGGCATTAGTTTTCATCAATTCTAAGTGATCAACCCTAAACACATATACATATGAACAACATTAATGGACTCAGAAGGCTGTGTGTATGTGTAAGTAGGCAACACAAATACTTAAAAAGAGTTATAAATTTGAGAGGGGGCTTGGGGCTTGGAAAGTGTAGGTTGAAATGATGTAAATACAATACTTATCTATGGAATTCTAAAAAAATTAGATAAAAATTAAAAAGTAGATAAGAATTTGGCATATTCTTTTGTAAGATGTTAAATGTTTTAAAATATCTAGAGGCAGGAAATTCCACATGAAATATATTCCCATTAAAGTCTTTTGAATGGTTTCTCAATCTACACTCACACACACAGAATTTTTTGAAACATGTCACTTAGCATTTGACCCTTTCTGCATGTTCTGAATTACTGGAACATTTCAATGCCCCCATCCGTTGTAAGTGAAGGAAATTAATGTGAAATCCTAAGGCTATGATGACAATGTTATAATAGTCTCTGTGACTTTCAGAGTTGTGTCAAAAGGCAAAAAGATCAAGTAAGATTCCAATTAAAACATAGTACAAAAAAGTTCTGTACAAAAGGCTGACTTCATTAAATACTGGCATTAAATATGTATTTCTTTTAAGACTGAAGCCCTTTGACTCTATGAAGGGAACTTTTTTTATTACTGAATAAACATGAACAATTTTAGTTGTGAAATGGATTTAACTCATTCTAAACTGAAATCTCAAGAAAGATGGCCAGTTTCTCAACTTGATCATTTGTTAGTACAATGAATCCTTTTATCAGGATCACAATTCCATTTCTCCCAAATATGCTCTAAGTAGAGTTTAGAACATCAAATCCCAGACTTTACTACCTATTAATATCACTTAAGGACTCCATAATACTCAGTATCCTCTAACACCAAATTTCAGATCATGATGTCTACATGTGGAAACAGGGAAAGGATCCTTTTTTTATTCCAGGTTAAATATACAGAACAGGGGCCTCCCATTTGGGTGCAGTATTATCAAATACTAGTACAGAAGAGATTCAGAATCTGTCAGACCAATGGTATGTTTGTTAACAAATCACAAGAGAAGGAGATGATTGAGTGAGAGGATCAACAAGGAGGGAGAGTAAAAAAAAAAAAAAAAAGAGATGGAGATCATAATAGAGGAAGCCAATGTGGGGTTGGAGGAAGACCGGGTGGTAGGGAAATCTCTAAGAACTCACAGGATGTCCCTGGCTAGGTCTCCAACCAATAGCAAAGGTGTTGCCTAAACAGGACTTCCCCCATAATCACATGAATAACCACCCTAAGTGCCATCACAGAATTTACATCCAACAATGAATACAGGGAGAGGAAGGGATACATGGCTGAGCACTGGGCTGAGTCCCTGGTCCAGCTGATAGCAGGGGAGGAGATTCTATAAGAGCAAAGAGATAGGGACTATGAGGAAAAGTCTCACAGTGATGGCTGGTTGGAGCTCTGGGGAGCTCACTGAATGAAGAACAGCCACCTGGGAACCATCTGGAAAAGGAATTAAGCCCTCCAAGGACAGGCAACTGTCCACTGACATAGGCAATATGTGGAGCCTCAAGGGGAGGTTTCAGACTATGTTTCTGTGCATAGACTGGCACCTTGGAGCCCATTTTCTCCAAAGGAACACCTAACTCAAACTAGATATTAGTATGAGGAAATCGGACTTTCCTTGAGTGGATGCTGAGCTAATCCACCTTGGGACCTCTTGCCCTTTCTGGGGAGGGGATGGGGGGATAGGGAGGAGGGAGGCTGAAGACTGACCAGGAGGGGTCGGGGGTCAGGAGGAGGAAAGGAGTTGGAACAAGGGGATACATGGATAAAAAAAAATGAGACTTTATTCTATTTTAAAAAAAATCTAAATATAACTGATTCCTTCACAACCTACTCAGGAGAAAATTCTCTATGTTTTATCAGGTATGCTGGTGTTTCTGCTTGTTAAGCTTGGTTACACTATCCTAAAATATACAATATCTAAGTGTAAGTAGGTGTTTCCCGACTGAGTCATGATTATGCTCACTTTTGAAGTTCTTCCTTCTAGTTACATCATCCGTTCATCTGCCATGACGATGAAATTAGCATTTGCCATTTTGCTAGGAGTGAGATAGAGTGGATGAGCCAGCACACAAGAGGAAAAATGTTTATCAGAAAAGTATTGCACTTTGGTTCACAAACTCTATAGCTTTGTTGCTTATGTTACTGAGTGACAGAGTAACTTGGGTAAAGACAACCCCTCTCCTCTTTCAAAGGTCACAAAGAGTAACAATGCTGATGCAGATAAAATGACTTTCAAATTTTATCTCAACATTTTCATCATTATTTTTTCACATTTTATTCACAGTATATACTCAAAAAAAAAATTGCCATGTGTGTGTCATAAGCCCTCAATTTGGCGTCAGAGAAGCTACACATTTCTAATTCCTTAATGACAATGAGATTAAATAAATGAAATTACTGACTTTTCCTAAAGTCATTACAGAACTGCAGTTATAAGAAAATCAATAAATACTAAATGAAGGAGGAAGACCACCACTTACCAGAAAAAAAAAAAGACTAGAGAATTAATTGTATGGATAGAGATACCATAGTAAGTCAGTGATAGTATCTGGGTTTGTTTGTTTGGTTGGTGTTTGGTTGGTTGGTTGGTTGGCTGATTGCCTTGGGTTTTTGGTTTTAGTTTAGTTTAGTTTGTTTTTTTAAAATCACTAAATGCCAATTGTGTGTTACACTGAGAATATAAATCCAGAAAACACAAAATAGATTATCACATTATCCTACCATAAGTTAAGAAATTGAACTTGTAGTTTAAATATCTTCCCCCAAAAACTTGTGTTCCATAAACTTTACTGTGTAAATTACAATTCACAGGTTAAAAATTATAACCAACTCTAGGATATTTTCCTAAAAGTATCAGCAAAAATGAGCATGTAAATTTACATTCACTAGATATCTTAATATATTTTTCTAATGTATTTGTACATAGAAATTGAAAACCACACACAATTCAGGTTTTTTGAAAAATGTAAATAAATTATGTAACACACATACTGCGGAATGTCATTTTTAAAAATGGCATAGGCTATTGGTACAGAAACCTGGACAAATCTGAGAGTAATTATATACTTAAAAGAAATACTAGTTCCTAGTATCCTGGATCAGAAGATAAAGGTGATCAAATAATGATGAAGATTACCAAGCTGGATGATCTGAGTTCCAGTTCTGTAGTCCTTATGATGGTAGGGGAGAGATGACCTCTGAAAATTGTCTTCTGATGTCCCCCTGCATGCTATGGTACATACATGCACACGCACCATGTGCGCGCACACACACACACACACACACACAAGGATTTCTTAATACAGACTTTTTAACTTTAAGAATATTATCAACAAGGGGAAAAAAATAAAGGAAGAAACAAACAAACAACCCGTCTACCAAAGTCACAAACATAATGATTTCTATTTGCCTAAGATTCATAAAATTACAAAATGTTAAAAAAAGAAGAGATCAGTGGTTGCCTTGGGTTACAAAGAAAGTAGGGCAGTGAGAGAAAAGACTTTGCATTTCAAAGAGGAACTCAAAATACTTTCATGAGATGAGAATCTTCTGAGTGTCAATATCAATATACTATACTATACTATAGTTTTTCAGGATTGTTTTATTGAGAGAACCTGGGCAATGACTATACAGGATCAGTTTCCATATTTCCTAAAAATGTATGATGAGCTGGAATGATGGCTCGGGAGGTAAAAGAGCATGTTTCCAAGCAGGATGACCTGAGTTTGAGTCCTCAAACACACATTACAGAAGAAGAAGACTGGCTCCTGAAAGTCTTTCTCTTACTTTCACATGTGTACTGTAACATGCATATAGCCAAGTATATATAAATGCATACAAGTACAAAAACAAATAAATATAATAGAAATTTAGAAGTGTGAAAATCTACAACTTTTTATAAATGTCTATAAAATCATTAACAAATAAATGAATTGACTCATTAGAATATCATACATTGTAGAAATGAGATGGAAAAATTAAAATTCATATCAATTACAGAGCCCTTGTAAATCACTGAAAACATAAACAATTCCATAGAAATATGTGTCCAATGAATTATAGTCTAATTAACTTGTGAGAGATTACCTTTTCTAGTAATCTAGAATTCGCAATTAAAATATGAAGTGTATTTTGAATATTTATGTGCTGTGGATTCAGAAGGGAAAATGGATAACTCATTTGTGGCAATTTGTCAACTTTAATAGAAAGTTTAAGAACATCATCCACACAAATGGCCCCCAAATTCTGAGCTAATGGTATGAACACTGCACCAAATGACCTTTCTAAGCCAATGTCATTGACTGAAAGAAGTGATGAGAAGAATGCAACTACCTGTATACAAATCTATTTACAATCCAAGTGAATGCAATGAGAAAAATAAAACCTCATTTGAAGGGGAAAACTGGCTTGAAAATGGTGGTACAGAAGTAAACTTGGAGAATTCAACACAGGTTACTGCACAAAGTGCAGAAAGAAGTGTGGTATGAAACAGTGAAGGTACCATGGTGGGCATCAGAAACATCAGAACCTATTTTGTGATTGATTAAGCCTTAGTGAGAAATCTAAGCTTTATCCCAGTGATTGACAGCTTCTTTGGAAGAAGAGACATCTCTAGGTAAACCTTTAAGGGCATTTCCTGGTCCAATTAACTGAGAGGCAATGATTTTCTGGCTTGGGTAGCACCTTCTAACCATGGGTCAGGAATAAGGTTGTCTAGGGACAAGCAATTGCTTTTTGTCTGTTTACCTCTGCACATTGCAGCTAAGTATATCTAATTTCTGCTGCTAGTTGAAGTTGTTTTAATTTTCCACCACAGCCAGAATCTACATTTTCATCCATGTAATGTGGACTGAAGACCAGTGACCTGCAGGAATCCTTCAGGTTCTCAGGGGGACTATTGGGCATGCATATTTATTGATGAAGCAGTGAGCTACTAGATTCTCAACCTCCCAGCATGCAGATAGCCATTGTTGGACTACCTAGACTATGCTTTGCAAACCAATCTAATGTATTTCGTTTGTGATATATCTTTATTTTATTGGTTCAGTTTTACTAAAATAAATAAATAAATAAAAAACCTTGACTAGTATACAAAAGAAAAAAGCCTCCATTTTATTTAAAGATATAGGCTCAGGGCTGGAGAAACAGCTCAGAAGTCAAGAGCTCAGTTTGTCTTGTAGATGACACACATTTTGTCCCCACAACTACATTAGATCCCTTACAATACTTGGAACTACAGCTCCAGGGGTACTGACATCCCTACTTCTGAGCACCCAGGCACGTGCGCGCGCACCCACCCACCTACACACACACCTACAAAGAAAGAAACAGAGAGATACAGAAACACACAAACACACACACACACACACACACACACACACACAGAGAGAGAGAGAGACAGAGACAGAGACAGAGACAGAGAGAGAGAGAGAGAGCACGCACAGATACATTTTATCAAACATATAATAAATCTTTTAAATAAAGAAAGAAATCTTAAAGATGAAAGATTACATGAAGAAAGATGAGCTGAGTCATAAAAGAAAGTTCAGTTCTGAATGTAGATGAGGATACCAAAGCTTAAATCCAGGTTCTCTTAAAAAAATAACAAAAATAATTGTTTATGCAAAGATTAACTCTCAATTCTGTATTGAGCATATGATTTAGTTTCAACATTTCTTTCAATAAGTGGAAATTGCTAAGATTTCCTGATTTGGATAAACCTCTTTCCCCTGAATCTTGTTTTTAATAAAAGAAATGATTCCTGGGAAACAATCTAGATTTAAAAGAATGATGAATTGAAACTTCAGGTCTCCAACACCTATAGCAATTCTTTAATCATTTTTATCCTGGCAGAGGATGAGATGAGAGCTTGGCTTTATTTTTGAATATGCAATATTTTCATGGGTTAATTTTTAAAATTGCTTAAGGGCATTACAATGGCCTTGGTTCTGTATTTTTATGTGTGACTCATAAATTATTTTGAGTTCTACTTCTTCATTCATTTCAACTCTATAGCTAGATAGGTCCATAATAAAATATATGCTCCCTGGGTCTGGAAGGATAGCTCAATATTCAAATAATTAAGAGCATTTGCTGATTTTGTAGAAAAATCTAGATTTTGTTGCCAGCAATCACATCATCTGTGATGTCTGTGACTCCAGATCCAGATGGTCAGATCCTCTATTCTTGCCTCCATGCCACTGCATGCACAAAGCACACATACATACATGCAAACAAATCCTCACACATGTGAAATAAAAATAAATAAATCTTATAAAGTAGAGAAAGAGACAGACAAACTATTTTGTATAGTCATGATATTGCTAGCAGATTTTAAGTAAAAATTTGTGTTCTGTCTATTACAATGCAACCCCACACCAATGCAACAATTAGAGAATCATGTAGGGATAGAGGTGGGGTTCTCAATCTTCCTAATACTATGACACTTTAATACAGTTCCACATGTTATGTTGACCCCCAACCATAAAGTATTTTCTTTGCTATTTCTTAACTGCAATTTTGCTACTATTATGAACCATAATGAAAATATCTGATATGCAGGATGTCTAATGTGCAACCCTTGTGAAAAGTTCATCCAGTCCAATCCACCAAAGGGGTCATTAACCCACAGGTTGAAACCACTGGACTAAAGAGATGTCTCAGTGGATAAAATGTTTGCTATTCAAGCATGAGGATCTGAATTTGGACACCCAGAAGGGAAACATAGCTCTAGACATTGTATCTCCCACCTATAACCCCAGCATTCTTAGCCTATGGAATAATGGACAGTGGAGAAAGGCAAATCTCCTGAAGTTTATGAGAAATCTGGTCTGGGACAGTGACTGGCAAGAGACCATGTCTTTTTTTTTTTTTTTTTTGAATAGTAATGTCCTTGTTCATAAACATCACAAGAGACCATGTCTTAACCTATACTGAGACACCAAAATATGTTCTCGGACCTCCACATACACCTACCTATGGATATCTCAACACTGAGACTAATGCCAGACATTGTCCTCCAAACTCCACATACACCCATATGGTTGTCTATGCCTTAATCATCAAAATCAAAATCAAGAAATATTTTATGATTAAATAAGAGATGTCTAGAGAGTATCTGTGTCATATCTATGTGAATCATTTGCCCACTCTTCTAAGAGATTCTCTGATCACTAAAAAGATGCTAATTAAAGACTTGGAAAAAAGTTTACATATTATTGTGAGCTCGGCAGAGAAGAACAACCTCCTTGCTCCCAAATATGTCTGAGATAGGGACAAAAGAAAAAAACCAAATTCACGGAGAGGAAAGAAATGTTAGTAGAGTGGCCCAATTGAAGACCCAAATTTAATCACAAAAATATGTGGAATAACAAATATGTTGAAATATAGATTAGCTTTTCATGTCTTTTTTAAATTCTTTGACAACTTCATCCATATATTTATATCATCTTCATTTTTCTCCCAAATCTTCTAGAGCTCCTCCTTACCTTACTACTCTCTCAACATTATGTTCTTCCTTTAAAAAAAAAGAAGATACATAAAGTCCAATTTATATTCTCCAAAATCTTGGGTGTAGTATACCTACTAGTGAGGACAGCAATACCTCTCCCTCCTCTAGTAACTATCTGACATCAATGGCTCTCCAGGGAGAGGAAATTTCATGCCTATGTCACATGTTCACATCCACACTGAGATTTATTCTGACTTGAGCTTGCAAAGGTTGTTTGCATGCTGTCCCAACCACTAAACTGCCCTGGTGTGTACTGAAAATACTGTTTCCTCATAGGCACCCACTGCCTCTAGCTCTTACATTCTTTCTGCTGGCCTTCTGTGATTATCTCTGAGTCCTGGTTGAAGAGCTGTCATGTTATGTAGGGGTTTCCACAGTCTTTTATTCTCTGCACATAGATCAGTTGTGGGACTCTACGTTAATTTCTGTCTACTGCAAATAAAAACTTCTTTGATAGAAGTTATGGCTTTGGCATTGTAATGAAGATTCTTGGTTTAGTATGTTTGCTGAAATGTTGAGGATATAGCCCAGTGGTTGAGCATTTGACCAGCATGCCCTAAAACCTTGCTGTAACAATAACCTACTTAAATGCATTAGTTGGCAAACTTTTAGTACTGAGAACCAAGTGACCCTTATGCCCAGGAATTACACTGAGTTTAAATCTGTATAATTTTAGAACAGTGTACTTACTAGTTTATATTCCTGAATACAAAACAGGTAAAGCACACATACAGCTTAACCATCAGAAATATTACCTTGTCTAAATTGTCTCTGATCATAAAATGCATTGTTCTAAAACATTGCAAAGAAGGCAAGATGCTTCTAATGCAATTAGTAATAAATTAGAAGCAAAGTAAGCCTTTGGCACTTACAAATTGTTGTAATAAAATGGGATCTTGTACAGTAGTTAAAATATCCAAATCTAAATTAAAATGGGAAGACAAAAGTGGACTAGGCACTTCTGGTTACCCCATCTTGGAACCACCATAAAGACTTTTATATGCCCTTTGGTAACTTTGGACCACCAGTAACAGCCATCCATTTCTCTTCACCTATGTAGTGTGTTTCATACTTTTAGCTGCCAGTTTGTAATGCATTTTCTGAAGCATAGAAACTCCCATAGGTCCTGACATATATTTATTTAACTACTAATTTTGCTGTCTTAAGCTGGACCAGAAATTTTTCCTGGGACTCTGAATGAGGGAAGCAGGAATGAGACAAAGCAACAGTCAAAAGGAAGGGTCAGAAGGACTGTGAGGACCGGTAATCCAAACATCAAGTGCACAAGTGTCACAGTTCCTTTTGTAGCCCTCCAATGGAGAAGCAGAAAAGAAGTCAATACACAGCATCAAATCACCAAATCACAGGGAGCCAGAGCACCTCTAAGTTCTTTTTTTGCCAAGTGTATGTTGGTAGAGTAAGTGAAACTTTTCACATCTTAGCTATAGAGGGAAACTATCAAGCCCAGGCTCCCTGTACCACATGCCTCCCGGAAGCAAAGTGCTCATCCATTAATGGCTTTTCCAAACATGACTCTGTCAGGGAATAGAAACTCAGCATTCATGTTCCATCCAAAGGACCCCCAAGGATCTTCAGTAGTATCTAGCCCCCAGCATTGACCAATTTATGAGAATTCATTTTTTACATATCTAAATTTGTATTATATTTTCATTAATATTTATCTCTGTGTGTCTACACTGTGTAATGTTTCTTTGGGACATGTGCACAAATTTCTGTTCACTCAGTGTAGAACACTGATGGAAGAGCAAAGTAATAGTTTCACCAAAGCCTGTATTAGTGAGTTAGAGAGTTTATTGAGGTTACTTATAGAAGCACAGATACTCAAAGGCAGTTGCAGCATTGGAAATCCCATCCAGAATGGGAGATGGTTCATGAAAGTTGAATCCATGGATCTCTATGACTTGAAGGTAGCTCACCAAATTGGAGAATTTCTTCTCCCTATACATTGTTACTGCTTTTATAACATTAACACAGGAATTTCTGAATACTTCAGGTTTGTAAAATTTTTGAAACTTGAGAATTGTTTATTTCCCGAGTGTAAGTTTTACTTTTTTGAACCTCCTGTATCTTAATTCTTCATGACTGTTTTAATTCAGAGAAAATTGGTACACAAAATAGTATCACTCAGTATTAACTAATAACTTCAATTTCATGCATATTGCCTAATAAAAGAGCTAAATTTTTATTCTTATTTGTAGCTACAGTTTGTGCTGGAAGCTTGCAAATTCTTATACCAAGAGGTAGAACTGCCTCTATACCCTGTGTATGATCATTTTTGTACTAAATCTCTACAGTGATCAGGGCTCATAAACTCACTCTGTAGCAGACAGAGATAAACTGGGTCTGCCAGGGTCCCCCCCAGCTGCTGCTGAGGGATTTTGCATGACCGTCCACCTCCAACAGATTAAATGGATAAGGACTGAGGACTCTGAAAGACAGTCACAGACTCCGCCCATAGGTGAGGTGGGTTCAACATCCAAATTTTAATACCATATTAGAATATATTTAAAGCTTCACAAAAGGAGCCTCAGCTTTTATTTATGTGATGCCAATCACTTCATAATAGATTAAAGTGGATACCAGATAGCAAGAATATTTTAAAATTTCCTAGTGATTGAATAGATACCAAAGTTCAAGAACCACAATATGACAACATGAAGTATACTCAACTAACACAAGAACCAAATTTATTGTTTACCATGTTAGTCTTTATTAATTTGTAAAGTCATTAAGTAAAGGTCCTGGAATAAGCCTTGTCATCTTGTGAAACAGATTCTCCAAATCAGTAAGTCACCTAATCACCTATCACCTACCTACCTACCTATCTATCTACCTATCTATCTGTCTGTCTGTCTATCTATCTATCACCTCCCTCCCTCTCTAATATAATTTCCCTACCTATCTATTATCCATGTTCTATTTAGTAATCTACCTATTTATCTACTATCTATCTTCCATATATGTATAATGTATATATAATGTAGTATATATGCCCATATGTCTATCATCTCTTTATTGTTTATCTATGTATCTATCTAATTCACCTATAAATCATCTATTAATCATTTACCTATTAGTCATTTGCAATTTATCATTTATTTATATATGTATAATAATGACCATTTTCCTTATATATTCAAGTCATCTCACAAATACTCCCATCAGACAAACTAAGTTCCCCATCAATAAATATTTCCAATAACACAGTTATTCATCTTCAATGTCTCTCAGGTTTTTATTATTCTTAATTCTGTCTGCAGTATGAGGACAATTGCCTCCTCCTATCCTGTTTCTGAGTATTAAATGAAAATACCAACATGACTTAGATTGTGCAAATCTATCATGTAGAGTCACATAAAAAATTTAAATAGAAACAATGTGTACCTGAGGATGAGAAACACTGAAAATCTAAAAAGCAAATTTTACAATAAACTCCTTGGAGACTTTTTTACTTCTCAGCTCTTCTTGGGATGTAAAACATTTATATTTCACAATAAAGTTTCATAGTCTCATTTTAATTGCATCTTATCTCATACTTCGAGCTTGGCTGAGCTTCAAAGTTTACTAATTTGTGTTCGGTGTCCTAATTATCCATGCACTGTGCTGACATGCTGCAGACTGTAGCCAACCCTTCACATTTGGTCAGCTTCCCTTGTAAGGTAAATATGTGAGGCATAACTGAATGAGAAAACACCAAATATTTTTTTTAATTGAAGCCAAGTAATCTCAACAGCTGTTTATTTTTATTTGTTTGTTTTTAATTAGAACAAGGATATAAAACCCATTTGTTCAAAGTTAGTCTTAATTGCACTTTCTCAAATTTATTTTCCCTGATTTTATTTTCGTGCACTTAAGTAGTTTTGTGATAATACACAGTGGTATTGTTGGCTTTTATCCACTTCCTACAGTTTAATTTTATACATGACTTTCACATTAAGGGATCTGCATTTTTTATGGGTATTTATTAGTTCCCTGTTATTTTCTCTGATGAAAAAGTCTTCTCATATTTATTATAGAAAGTAAAATATAGCAATCAATATCCAATTTAATAAGATGTAGCTAATTATATCACCATACATAACCCCTCTGTTTTTGCACATTTTTGATGAATAAGCCTGTATAACATAACAGAAAGGACATCTCTACCAGAAGGTCATAGATGATCTACTTGCAGTCACTTCTACAGATATAAATAATAAAAATTGTATGTTCATATTTTTAAAATTTCAAGGCAATGACCCATGTCCCTACTGGCCAGTGTGTCCATATCTCCAGCTATACTGGGTGTTGTTGTGTATCACACAATATTCGCCAATGCATATCACTTATTCTTTTACTAACAATGAAAATTTACTCATAGCTATTCAAGGATTCTCAGAAAATAATTAAATCATCCTTTATTAACATAAGTTATTCTTGATCTTATCTCACCATGTTTATATTCATTACAATTTTTTCCAACATCATGATGACTTAAACACACTGTGACAACTGGGAGGATGATGTACTTTACAGTGAGGCAGAAATGGCTCCCATTTGAGCCATAGCATTTAAGATCTGTGTGACTTCGGACAAATTATTTCAGCTTTCTAGGGTCTACTGACAACATCCATAAACATGAGCACCATGCAATTCTAGTGCTACTTTTGAGAGGATTATATATATGAGTGGAGTTTTGAAATTTTCTTCTCAGCAGAACTCGTTCAAAAACAAAATTATATACAAAATTTATGTACAAAATCTAACTTTGGAAACAAATTAAAAGTCAAATCTCTTCACAAAAAAATATGGTGTAATTATTGGCCTAAAGTTTTAAGTAAACATAGGCATAGAAAATATCTAATTCCAAATTCAGGACTTTTAAAAATGACCCTAGTTTATTCATCCAATATTCTTCTATTTATTTATTCATTCATTCATTTATTTTTATTCATATATATCTGTCAGCTATATGAATGTTGATATCCAGAGAAGTGAAAGGAATGCAGTGGGTCTTCTGGTGGAACTGGGATTGCAGGAAGTTGTTAGCCAGCCAATAACTTCAAGAGCAAAGGAAGCCATCTTGCCACACGTTCATTATGTTTCTTTATGAACATAATACCATGTGCTTGATACTGTAATATATGTTAAAGAAGAAGTTGAGATTACCATGGTGTTTTGTAGCCTAGAAGATTTAAATAATAACTGACAAATGAGCAAATACATTTATGAGATCTATGAATAATGTTAATTTTTTGATGAAAATAGGAATAAATTTATGAGATAAAAATAAGACATAAATTATAAAATATGAAGAGTAGGACATCAGAAATAGTAAGATGTGATTAGAACCTATTCAAGGTAGAAGTATGTTATTAGGTGACTATGATTTATGGGGTAGTATACTATTCCTATTTTGCTCCACTACTGGGAGTCTTAGATGGGGTCATCTTTTTGGATGAAGAACAGAATCTTAAAGAAAGTAGTTGTGCTGTGTATAGTACCACTTACATAATTATTTTTTAATTTAGTTTTAACTTTAGTTGTATGTGTATGCATGTGTCTGAGTCAAAATATATGCATATGTGAGTTAGGTACCCACAAACATCACAGGTGTGTCTCTCTAGAGCTGGTGTTAATGTGGGTTCTTCATCCCTTCTGGCTCTTATACTCTTTCTGCCTCCCCTTTCCCAGGGTTTTCTGAGCTCTGGGAGGATCTGATTAATTCAATCCCTCCTCTCTCTCTCTCTCTCTCTCTCTCTCTCTCTCTCTCTCTCTCTCTCTCTCTCTCTCTCTCTCTCTCTCTCTCTCTCTCTCTCTCTCTCTCTCTCTCTCTCTCTCTCTCTCTCTCTCTCTCTCTCTCTCTCTCTCTCTCTCTCTCTCTCTCTCTCTCTCTGTTTCTGTATAATGTTTGGCTGTGAGGCTTTGTATTTATTTCTATCTACTGCAGGAGAAAGTTTTTCTGATGATAAACAAATAAGAAAGGTACTGATCTATGAGTATGAGTCATTAAGAGACATTTTATCACTCTGTTTATTTGTTGTTGATTTTGTTTGTTTTTAAGACCAATAGTATTTGATTTTACTCTCGGTCTATAAGATATTTAGTTTTAGGTTTTTGGTCACTCTTATAAATGTCAGGTATGGGTTCCAACTCATGGAATAGACCTTAAGTCAAGTCAATTATTGATTGGTTACTTCCACAAGTTTTATGCCACAATTGCCCTAGCATATCTTACAAGTAGGACAACATTATAGATCAAAGGGTTTGTCATGCACTTGGTGTTTACTTTCATACTTTGATAGCATATACCAGCTTTCTGTACTAAAGATGCCAGAAAGTAGGAGTGAAGTTTCTATGAAGGCACCAGATCTAATTCTTCATATTCATTGAGTTTTGTAGATGTTTTCTCCAGCAATGAGGCCTTAATTTCATTTTATGGAGAGCCACTTCTTGACTTGATAATTTAGGCACCCATTTTCAGCATTCTATCATTTTCTTATATGTTATAGTTTTTATTTCATCACCTTATCCCTAAAATATTACTTATTATTTTAAATATCAGTCATTTGAAATTGAATCTGAGCAAAATTCTTATACTTTTAAGATTTTGTTAAATTTTGTTATGTGTTCTGTTTCTTATTGCAGTTTCAATGCAAAAAATAAACATTTTTAGTTAATTACTTACTTGATAACTCTAAAACTTGATAGTACAGATACATAATTTATATCTCCTAAGGAGATAACTATCTGACAAACTATAACTTATTATCTCAGGTGGTTTCACAATTGTCTAGAGATGGTTGTAAGCTTACATTTTGATTATAAGTCCAGTATGTCGTAGTTCTTGGCTTTATTGTACGTATTGTTAACTGATGAAATTGCAGCTCACAGAGAACAAGGATCATCAATGAAAATGGGAGCAGTGCCCTATGTCAAGAGCTTCCTTCTGCTTATCCATTGTCCATGCAAATCTTTGTTATCACTGTTGAAATCTAATAAGAAAACTTCCTTTCCACACTCAGTTTTTTTTTTTCCCAACAGAGTGAAAGTGCATGTTTTACTTTTTACTCAAGAAAAAATTTACATTTTCAAGTTTTTGGGGAGAGTAAGGTTGGAGATTTTATGTAGAACATACAAAAACACTTAGACAAAAAATATATTTAATAATTTTAAATGGTTCCATGTTCAAATTTATTGTTTTTACTTATTTCTGTGTCTACCTGTGTTAAGTGGGCTGTGTACACAAATGAACATGCGTGACTCGATATGCTTTTATAATTGAAATTTGTTCACATTTGTGTGGAGGCCAAAGGTCAATATTAGATGTCCTTCCTCTGGCACCTTCTCTCTTGTCTTTGGGGCAAGTTCTCTCACTGATTTGCTACTTTCTAAATGAGATAGGCTGTCTTGCCTTGGCAATGTGCCTATTTTTACCACCTCCCTCCCTCTCAATGCTCACATTAAAAGCATGAAACACAAAGAATATTCTTTTTAAAATAAGTGATTTCTGAGGATGAGACACAGGGGCTTTTACCTACATTCTGAGAATTTTACAAACCAAGCCATTTCTCCAGCCCTTAAAATATCTTTATATGGTGAAGTGGCAAACTTTGGGTTATCTGTAATAAATTCATCTCAATTAGAATATACTTGAAAGTACTTGACATAGAAAAGTATTTTGGACATTTTTGATTTGTTTTGTTTGAATATAGACCTACTTTAAACTCAACAACTTTTTAGTATGTTTTCCCCAAAAATAATCAGTGAATTCATTTCTGGAACAAAAGATATTTTCAGTTAAATATTCTCTTTTGAAAATGTAGCCCTTGCTGGACTGCTTCAGAAATAGCTTTTTTGGGCTTTGTTATACCCATGCTTATCTGATCATAGGCTTCTCTCAACATCATCCTTAGGGTCTTTAATTTGCCAAATAGCGACAAAGTAGAGTCTTATTCACTGGGTATTCATTTTAAGACAAAATTATTGCTTATAAATCCTCCCTTCAGTTATTAGAACCAACATTTACCTATAGCTCCATAGAATCAAATGATCCCTTTTGGCCTCTGTGGGTACTGCATGTATATAGACCATATACAGAAAAGCTGACACATAAACAAAAATGAAAAGAAATAATTAAAAATAATTAATGTGAACTAATATGTTTATACTCTATCTATCCCATAAGCTGGAAGATGGCTCAGCCAGTAAGGCACTGGTTACACTAGTGTGTACAGCAGTATTTGGATCTCCTCTACCTACATAAATAAATATACCATGGGCATGATGGCCCAACTCATATAGTCCTAAAAGATGGGAGGCAGAAACAGAAGGATCCCTGAGTAATATGGGTACATAGACAGACAACTTCTGCCTCCATCATATATGCAAATGTACCTACACACAAATGGTCTCACACATATGCACTCAGCCATTTATATAGACACATAACAAAAAGTATATGTAGAAGTTTAAGAAACAATACCCACGTGAGTGTTTTTCTTACAGTATTAGCAGTATGAGATATTTAGTCATAAAGTGGATTTATTTTGTAAGAAAATGTTTATGAGCATGTAAACAAATTAAACCTTTGTTTCAGAAAATTCAGTGTGACAATGTGAGTTGGGTGGTAACCCTTAACCTTTACTTTTGTGAACACTCTATCTGCTAGAAGTGAGTCTAATCCTTGAACTATTTTCATCAGGTGGAAATTACACAGCACTATGGACTGTACGGTGGGAATTGGGAATTATTGAGACCATATTAGAGAATTTCTAGAGAGTCTCTAACAATTGATTCTTGTGCATTTTATCAGAGGAAAGCCTCAATGATCCAAGAATGTAAATATCACCTGGTTCCATTGGTCATCAAATGCTTAAACAGTAAGCTTTCAATTGCTTCAGTTAGAAAACAGTGTAAATACACATTTTCTTTCATTTTTTTTATTATGAGGATAGAAGGGAAAGAGGGATTTCCTGTTTATATGAAATCCCAGAGTGTTTTATTTTCCTATCCAAACTTGGAAGATAACTATAAAGTTGTAAAACTGTTGTATTGTCAATCAAATAAATTGTCAAATCAAATTTAGCACTGAGTTGCCTGGAATAGCAGACCATAGTCGGAGCAGACTTTACCAGGAACAGCTAAGGCCAGCAAGCAGAAGAGCATTAGAAAAGTTGGTGTCTGTTTCAGGTCCAAGAGGATCCTGAGACATATAAACTAGAGAAAGCCTCATAAGAATAATGAACAGGAATTTTGTGTAAGACATCAAATTAAAACTACTTTTGTGTGGAACACTAAAGGAGAACTATCAGACTAAGAAAGAAATAAACTATTTTATGAAAGGTATAACATCATAAAATATGTGATAGGAAAGACAGGAAAAGGGGAGTTGAAAGAACTAGACACCAGAAAGCCAATATGAGCACAGACAACATTGTACAAAGTAAGGTAGGAGGCTAGAGTATTTGAAGATTCTGATCAAATTCTTAACTCTACAATTTTAGTTCTACATCTGGGTCTAATTATCACTGACTTTTCTGTTTTCACTGAGAAGCAAGCTAGTGCATTGATAGATAAAGTAACTTTTCAGAATCCAATGCAACTTTACACAGCCAAACTGGTGTTTACTCTGAGATCGCAGGTTCAGAGTCATTGATTCTAAACACAAATGAAGATGTTTTCCTTACAATGCAGTAGTAGCAGCATGGCCACTAACTATCCCACCCATGGTACCCTCTGCACGAAGTAAAAAGAGTATGACAAAGATCCCTTGGGGGCAATAAAAGATATTACTATAGGCCCAAAGTAGAGGAATTTTCTTTAACAACCACCTCAAAACCCAAAACCCAAACTAATAAAACAAAAACAAACAAACAAAAGCACTGATCATGCATCTGATGAACAGCTGGCATTTTTTTTATATTGTATGGGCTATCTTTTAACTGACAGTTTCCTTTTGCTGTACGGAAGCAATTTAGGGTCATGAGATTCTATTTCTCAGTTGTTGGTCCTATGTGCTTCTTGAGTCCTATTTAGAATGTCATTGCTTACATCTCTGTTGAAGCAAATTCTCTGCCCTTTTCTCTAGAAATTTTAGGTCTCAAAAATTCTATTTTTCTTTTTAGTGTGTGGGTTTAAGGTATTCCATACAATCCTCTTTCCTCCCCCGCTCACCCATCCACTTAAAGTTCTTGCTGACAGAAAAGTGACAAGAACATAAAAAAACTTTCAAAATCAAATAAAAACCACAGATCAGTAATTCTCAACCTGTGGGTTTTGACCCCTTACAGGTTTCATATCAGATATTATAATTGATAATAGTAGAAAAATTACAATCATAGTGTAGAAACAAAATAATTTTATGGATAGAAGTTACCACAACATGAGGAATTCAAAGGGTCTCAGCATTAGGAAGACTGAGAACTTAGAACACAGTGGATTTTTGACATATATTAAGTAGTAAATATACCAGAGGGTATGTCCACCTAATCCTCTGCTTGTCAACAGTCTTATTTTCACTATATAACTTTAATAACTCTGATGCTGTAGGAATATATCAGGTCTGATTGGAGATTCAAATTTTTATCTGTAGATGGTAGAGCACAAAACATATGACTGTACAGAGAGTATTTCTGAGTGTATACAATTCATATTATACTCACAGATACGATAATTTAATGATGGTTTTGAGGTGGAGGGAGGTGAGAAAAGAAGGTATAATATAAGATGCTCTCTGTTTCTCTCTTCTTCTCCCACAAAGTAGTAGATGTTCCTTAGGGGAAATGTCAATTAAAAGGGAACAGAAAGCTTTAACCTTTTCTGTATATAATGCATCCATTAGAAGAGGCTTATCAATGCTTTCCATTTTAAGGCTTGGATGTGACATAAGGTACCCTGACAGTAACCACTGGCAAAAAGTGGCCCTGATGAGGCTTAGAGAGATAAATAGAGCTATTCACTTTACAATGTGTATTCTATAAGTGCAGTTTTGAACTCAAGAAAACACTGACACTAAATGTTTGACTAACTCCTTTAAAGGAAAAATTCACTAAATAGTCTGCTATCTGTGTTTCAGACACAATACGAGTGCTGGGTGCTTTGTCTCTTACAAACTGTTACTTATATCCTCTCAGATAATCATCACAGCTGGGTGGGGAGAGAAAAAGAGAAGCTTAAAAATGAAAGCAAAGAAGGATAGAAATTAGGATAATTGTGTACTTCCAACCTGTCAATGTCTGTTGGCTGCACATATTTTAAGTTTGTTTTTTGCTTTTATCACATAATTGAGTGAATCTAAATGCCCATTGATGTGGGAATGTTTTTCTATATGCTGTGAAAATGATTCTTTAAATAAAGAAACTGTTTTGGCTATGGCAGGGCCCCTTAGGTAGGCAGCAAAATTGAAGTTCAGGTAGGAGGAGGGCGGAGCCAGACAAACTCATCCAGCTGCCAAAGAAGAAACATGTAAGGCACCCAGGTGAGCCACGAGCATGGCCATGTGAAAAAACATATTAATAGAAATGGGTTGAATTAAGATGATTCAACAGCAATGCACCTGAGATATACATAGGCCAAATAGGATGAAATTTATATAAGCGTCTGCGTCATTTTTGGGGGGAAAGGTAGTCACGGGCAGGTCTGACCTCTGCCCCAGATGGGATTGGAAATCTCATACAACCCTCCATACATTACATGGCCTTTCAATGTGACACCGTCAGATACAAGGAAAGAGAGCACCTCTGATGCTCAGGCCTTTGATGCGGAGAACTTTGCATCTCTGAACCCACACATTAAAGAGTAATCCTACTCTTCCATGAATATAACAACAGGAATGACATGTGTTCATTATTAGACTGAGTCTACACAGGTACACATGCAACAGGAGTGATGGGGAATTGAGACCACTATTGGTATATCCTACCTGAAAGAAATCTTTTGTCATACCTACTGGGAGCCTTAGCAGCTGTCAGGATCTTTACTGAAGGACTTGAGATCATGTTCCAGAAATATCACTGTGTAAATGTGAGAAGAACATGGGGTTGACAAAGAAAGGGCAATGAACTGGATCAGGATGTTGAATATGACTCTGAAAAGCAGGGCAAAATACAAATATGGTGTCTATGGAATTCAAAATACCAAAAGGGAGATGTAGAGTCATGAGATTTATTTAGGGAGAGGATTCTGTGAATGAAGAGAAAAAATAAAAACCCTAGTCAGGGAAAGGCTGTACTGCAGGGTACAGATCTGACCTTGGAGGCAGGAAATGAAAGGAACCTTGCGCAGAAAGCAGTTTTGAATATATTTCAACTGGGTAGACTATGGACCTGGGACATAGCTCCCCTGGTGGAAGAGGCTCTGTTCAGGCAGAAATGCACAATCAAGTCCCTGGGCTGGTCCATCTGGTTTAGTAGAGCCTTGACATGATGCTAATAGATATCAGAAGGGAACAGACTCTAAGGCTATCACTAGACTATATAGCACCTAAATGCTCTTCCATAAGGGCTGACTCCATCTTGCTTGAGAGAGCTATCAAATAATGTTGATGAGGTATCAATCAATGGTGTTCCTTGGGTCTAGGGAGATAGCTCTGCTGTTAAGAGAATTGGCTGCTGTTGCAAAGGACCCAGGTTTAATTTCCAGAGCGTAAATGGTAGTTCATTACCTGAACCACCAGTCCCATGGGATCTAATGTCCTTTGCTGGCCTCTACTGGTACTGCACACATGTGATGCATAGGCATGCATGCAGGGAAAATGTCTGTTTACATTAAATAAAAATAAAATGAAGAGTAGAAATAAGAAGTCCATCTAGTGTATAAGTCCACAAAGAAATCAAAAATGAGATTGCCAGCAAGCAAGCTGTTTCTCTTAGTAATAATATATAAATACAGCAAGGAGAACGGTTAAGGCCCACCTGTGTACATATAAGCCTACCCACAAAAATCTCCTGCTGCTTATCTGTGCTTATCATGTGACTTCCTGGGAATATGTGAGCAAATGTCTGTTCACTCGTATATCACACCAGCATCAGACCAACGAATCAGTTTCACTCATGTTTAGCTTAGTGAACCAGTGAGTTTATTTTCTAGTGACTTACTTACAGAAGCATAGGTGACTCAAAGGCAGCTTCATCACCATAAAACCCCACTCCAGCATGAGTAACAACTACAAGCAATGTCCATGTCTAGAACTTTCTACACCATTCTCAGGCAGTTTTGCTGTTGGGACTCTTCCCTCCCCAGAAGTTGATACTGCTTGTTTAACCTTGGGAAAAGGGAAGGGATTTATGAGTCTCCTGCATTTCAAGAACTTTCTGAAGTTATTTTGTTGTTGTTTTGTTTCTGCTTATTGTTTATTTTTTTCTGTGCCTTATAAGTGTCATTTACTTAATGAGTCTTTGAGAACCTTCTCTAGGATGGTATGTTTCATCTTAGACAAAATAGCTACACAATAACTTTCTATAGCCAGAAAAAGAAGAGACACCTGGCAAGAATTTTGAATCCTTGAAAAAGATATATTGTTCCAAATTCATCTTTCAACTGACAATTTCACAACCTTCTGATTTCTGCTAAATGTATTCAAATCAGTTAAATCCAGTTGCATTTAAGAACAGTTTTCATTCCAAGCAAGTTGTAGCTCATTCATGTGCCTGACCCAGAAGTAGGAAGTTTCCTAGAGTTTGAGGTCAGCCTGAGATACCCAGTGAGACCTATAGAATGAAACCTTAGCTCCAAATAATCGTTTCATTTATGGAAGTGCTCATAACAGAAGCATTTCAGAAACATTTAGCATTTACACAGCAGGCATGACACACCACACTTCTTCATAAAAGAGTCACTCTGAGAATGATTACAAGTCTGTTCTTTAAGCAACAGAGAAGGACATAGAAATACTATTTAGACAGAAAAATAGGGTTCCTGTGAGTCAAGGAAGAGGTACTAGGATCCTTTAGGAAAAGACAGCAGGGAGACAGGAAGAACCCATGTGTTTCTAGCTATTTTTTGGCAGAGATACATGTATGCTGAGCATGGAAGGATGGCCTTGGCTGCTGGTCCTCAAAACAGTCACCTCACAAGCAATACTAGTGCAATCTGGAAATTGATGAGACACGCACAACCCTGGGCTCAATGGTGGCCTCTTAATGTCTGAAATTGTAAGATAACAACCAAGAGTCTCAATAGGCACACACTCTCATGGGAATAGTGGTATATGTTCAGGTTTGAAAACATCTAGCAAAAACCTTGATGATTTTTAAAGTTCTCCATCTTTGCACTTATCTGTTCAGTTTGGTTCTTGGAATGTTTTTCTTTCTTGTCTCCTCATAGTTGTGTGAGTCTTACACTCTTTTCCCTGGATTGTACTCCCATCTCTACCCCAAAATGCCACCCCACAACTTAAGAACTTCACATTTGATTTTTAAATATACATATATACAGAAAGACCAACTATATGTACACAAATATTTATGTATTTGAATTCATCTACTACAAAACAATGTAAATAAGTTTACTTCTTCAATAATTCTCTCAGTCTAACACTCCAATACAAATCTATCAAGCAGGATTTCTAAATAAATTTACCAGTAATAAAGAAGTTATAGCTGACTGATGCACAGGGAGTGTATGCAATTCATGTCCATGGCTATAAAGGATCTTCATACATTGATGACTACTGAAAAAATAATATGGAATATTTTTTCATAGGAGAGGTAGAATATAAGAATGAGGATGCAGTTAAATCCATTCTTCTCTACACCTGTGTTTTTAAAAATTCTTCACATATATAAATTTATTTTGTGTTTATGTGCATCTGACAAACACATGCTAGGGTATGCATGGGAAGGTCAGAGGACAATTGCAGCAGGGTGTACTACATTTACCAAGTGGGTCACAGGGATAAAACTCAGGTCAGCAGCCTTGATGGCAAGCATCTTTACCTATTGGCCCATGTCATTGGTGCTTTGTACCATCATTATATGATTCTTGGCTCACAAACTGTTCCTTTGAGTGTTGGAGTCAGTATTCACATAAGCATTTCTATTTTTCATCTTTGTATGTGGACCAGTACTTTTAGTCTTTAATGAAATATCAGCCATTTTCTTGATTGATAAAATAGTAAATGAGGTTGCTATACACAGATAGAAATTTGTAGAGAAGGAACATACTGGGCACCAGTATGGTTTGATCACAATAAACCCTGTGGGAGACCCCCATGTAGATGAAAAATTGTAGGAAGAAGAGCAAAATTTCACGAGCTTATTTGCCAATAGATTCTCCTTCATTTTTAGTAAGTCTAGTAAATATATTTTTATGTCATTTACATGGTTTACATGAGACCTCTAGCAGAGGTTTCAAATTGTTTTTGAAATATTTGATATTCAGGATTGCAAAAATACAGTCCTGAGTTTTTGGCTAAGCAAGTTCCCCAGATTAGTTGTAGGAGTATAACTACTCAAATTGAGAAGCGAACTGTGCAGGCAAGGATCTTTCTGGGAGGGGCTGGGGAAGCATACTGTTGAGCCCTGGAAGACTGAAAACAGTGAAATGGTTTTGTTAGATCTAATTTTCGTGCTTATTTTGCAATCTCCACCTGCCCCCCCTCCCCAATACAGCATCAAAGTTCCCAGGGCATATCCTAAATTGAAGGATATTTGTAATAAAAAGATATAAGCCTCCAATTCTTATTTTTACCAAACATTAATAAAAATCGAATTAGAACTAAGAGCCTTGCAAGGCTACAGGCAATAGGTTTAGTATTGTAACAGTGTGGGTTGAAAAAGACAAAAAAATTCTCTTTCCCTTTTTCTTTGTTATATTATTAACAACAACAGCAACAAAACACTTTTCCTGAAAGTTTTAAAGAAGGCCAAATTTTTTTCCTACATCAGAATATGTCTAGAAAGAACCAATTCTACTTCTGTTTCATATTGCATATTGCAGAGATAATGAAAAGGAGCCACTACTATTAAATGCTGCTCAGCTACCTCAAACTACAATGGAGACTCTGACTCCAATGCCCTTTTCATTATTCTTAATGAAATGCGACTTCATTTTCCCACACATTCAAAACTGTGTTCCAGAGAGTTCAAACATGTAAATGGGGCCAGTCAAAAGAATCCCTCTATTCTCTGATTCCAAAGGCCATGTGAGGACATCGTCTTGTGCCAAATGAACACATGGGAAGATGAAAAGGGGGGTTGCTGGGCTATTAACTTTCCACTTCTTAATCTCTTTTGGACCCGGACAGTCCCCATTCCATTACTGATTTTATTTTCCTACACTCTCATGAGTACAGTTGAAATCGGTGCTGGGTTGTATTTAAGCAGCTGTCATTTCAGTATAACTGCCATTTCAGAATGACACTCCCCTAGGACCAAAGCCAAGGTCCTCACATTTCTCTTTGTGTTCAATGTCTTGTTATATAGACACACATACCTCATGCTATTCCCAGGGTACAGCAGAATGATCATTGGATTGGGTGTTGGGAGACCTAGAAGATATTTCCAGTCTAAAATTTCTCTTAAATTATACACTCTCATAACCAAGGAAGATATAAAAAACATAACCAAACATTTGTGTTTCATTTCTCTTCTGTGGGAAAGGTCATGTGATCTATCACGCTTTTACTCCTCTAACACCCATGCTTCCTTGCTGTATTGCACACTGTAAAAACAGTCTGCAGTGAGAAGTATAAGGAGTGGACAGTGTTGAAGCAATACATCTGACAAAGTCAGGCAGGCCTCATACCTGACTGGAAGTTCACTCTGATCTAGCCTACTGACTCCTTCTTTGTCTCATCCCCTGTTTCTCTCATTTTCCATTATCATAACAACTTGCTTTGCTAGTACTATCAAGTGTATTTGAGCCAAATCTGGGCTCCTTACAGGAGTGCTGTACCTAGAAGGTTCTTTTTCTGAATCTTTTTTATTGCTGGCTGATTTTTCATTCTTCAAGTCTGAGCCTTACTTCTCCTGTTTTTAGACAAGAATATCTGGCCTTTTTGTCTTATACAACAACAAAACACACACACACACACACACACACACACACACACACACACACACTCACAGCCTCTGGAGACTCTGCCCACCACAATCTCATGATGTAGGCCAGGCTGACCTGGAACATTTATGTAGAAAATCTTGCCTTGAAGTCAAAGAGATCCATATTCCTCTGCTTCTCAAGTTACTGGAATGGAAGGTCATCATGTCCAATTCCTATTGTCTCTATTATTTTCTCCTACAGAATCTATAACTGTCTAATTTTAAAATGCCTTCTTTTTTTCTTTTTCTTTGTTAGTTTTTTAGCCACACTGGGATAGGGGGGTTATCAGAAAAGGAATTTTATTTTCATTCACAGGTGTATCTGCAGATCTCAGAGTGCTGTAAAGCCAATTTCTAGCTTATCAATGAATTTTACATACTCCTTTTCATTTAATTGCTCACAATCACAGGTGAAACATAAGTTGTTAAAAACATAAAATAGAAAATTTTCTTTGGTTTCCGTAAGATCCAACTTCGAAAACTAAGAAAACTTAATGATAAAACGCAGCTAAATTAAAACAAAACCCAGAGAGCACTAAAGCAGTGCCCGACACGAGAGATGAACAATGGAGTACTTTTGATTTCATGATGAAAAGACCAATAGGGGGGCTGGAGAGATGGCTCAGCGGTTAAGAGCAGCGTCTGCTCTTCCAGAGGACCCGGGTTCGATTCCCAGCACCCACATGGCAGCTCACAACTGTCTGTAGTTCCAGTTCCAGGCAAACACCAAGGCAAATAAATAAATAAAGTTTTTAAAAAAAAAAAAGAAAAGACCAATAGAGAAACCTCTTCCCTTGTTTTAGTTTTGTATGCTAGTGCCAAATCTATTTTTGAAATTAGTTTCCCAGGATTGATTTCTTTATTTTTTTCTATGAACCTTTCTCTGTGATTGTCTAGCAGCCCCGTCCTTATTATTTACATTAAAGCCAATGCATTAAGGAAGGATTCTTAGTGCCACTTTAAAGATATTTAAAATTATAGAGTTTAGGTTTTTTTCTCCCAATTACTTTTTGCTACATGGACAAATTATTTAAGTTTATTCTTTTGGGGGGCTTTTTTCAGTTTCCTTAAAATAATTAAAAATCAACAGTTGAAAGCTTTTATGAGGTAGCCAAAGCTTTAGGGAAAGGGAAAAAGAAGAAAGTTTTTATGTTTAGTTTTGAGACTGAGAATCCCTTCAGAGTTCTCTACCATACAGTAATACTTCCTCGATGCATCTCTCACCAGGGAGAAGCACTACACCCAACTATTCTACTACCGCAAAAGTTTCAGGTGGTTCTTCCTGTTAGGCAGGACCATACTCTCTCATTTAATTTAAATAGTGATGATTTTCATGAAACCACAGCTATTTGCATTCTCAAAACGAAACCAACTAATTTTTCCTAGAATTCTACTTCCAACATTTCACGCCACCCTCTGCCAAAACCCAGAAATGGCTGGCTATAAGTGAATCAACTGACTGGATTTTCCTCAGAGTTCACCAGTCACGCCTAGAAACCAGCAATGGCCAATTTCCTGCAAAAGAGAGGTTTTGACACCTTTATTTTCCCATTTATTTTCTCCCCTACAACTATCATTAGTAGTCTGGAAATAGGTAGAATGCTCTCTGGATTCTTAGTCTAGAGATACACCATCCACACATGTTTCTTTTCAGATTAAACCTGTTCTGTTGTTGACGTGACTCTTTTCCTTGTGCACCTTGCCTTTCCCTGACCTTACAATATACTCTATTTGTAGGTAGATGTTTTAGAGGCTGTGTTTTGCTTTGCATTGTTGTTAAGTTTTTGTTTGACTTTATTTGGTTAGCTTTGCTTTATTTGAGACAGGATCTCATCCTGTACACCAAGTAGGCATGGACATCACTGTTTTGCCTCACCTGTCAAAATAATACAATGACAGAAATGAATCACCACTCACATGGGCAGATGTGTTTTATGATGCAAAATATTTGCCATTTGTTTATAGATGGATGGAAGGTTTTGATTAGACTGAAGTCATGTGTTCATACAGTAGCTGGCTTCACTTAACCTTTCTGAGACTTATATTTGCATTCAGTAATACAAGCTATGATCCTTGTTTTTTTTTTTTTTCCTCTACAGTGCTATGTCTCTAAAATGATACAAGCATGTGAATCAGAGAGGTTGAGGAGAACTCCTTCAATATTTGAAATTCTTTGCTGAATAGAAAGGAATAAAAATTATACTTTCTAAATTTTATAATAAATTATATGTAGTTTTTACCTAGTGTTTATAACAAGAATAGCAACTCATTTTATAAGGAAATAACTTTTTAACGTGAGTGCCAAGATGGTTTTGTTCCCAAAAGGTAAGTACTAGACATAAGACTGAAAAAGAGTTTTTAAAATGTTTGTTTAATGCTCTATAAATACAGAATATCACTTTCACTATGTAAAGAGTGACCCAATAACAATCTTTTTCAGTGGAATCTAGTGGGGAAATTGTTACATTTTCTCTTCCTTCAATTTGAAGCTTAAGATAAAAGATGTAAAAGTGGAAACTAAAGAAAATTAAATGGAGTATATGTTATAAAGTCCTCAGGGGGAAAATACCAACTGGCTATAGTGATAACTCTATGAATGTAGATATCCACATAATTTTAGAAGGAACACTGTTTGGTGATGTTTTTGTTGTTGTTAATTTGTGTTGTTCTTCTTTGGTTATCAAATTTTTGTAACTGCTGATGTTCCAGAAAAAAAAAATCTTTACATACAGAAAACGTTCTGTTAGGAGCAAATGATAATAGACAGACCATAGTAATGTGTGGAAACCAGGGGCCACTAAGATAGAACTCATTTCCAGCTAAAAGTAGCCTGGTAGAATCATGGAGAAAGCTGAGATGACACTAAGCAAGAACAGTGTAGGACAGAGAAGCTTAGCCAGAGAGGAAATGATCCTCTACCTACCTTTCTCCAACTTCAGTTCCTTTATTCATGGACCAAGTATATCATAAACACATTGTGTCTACGAAGAACAAATAAAAGCAGTTTGATAAAACAGTTGTAGCTTTAAACTCATTCAGTAAAATTATGATTTGGAGTATTTTTGTACATGTTCACTGACTAACAAAATCCTCAGTTTGAGGGAGGCTATCCTGTGTTGACTTTCCCATTCAGAAGAGTAGAGAAAGAACAGATATGTCTGTAGGTCATCTCTGCTAAAAATTATGTCAGACAGAGATAATACTGGGATTTTACAGGCCAATGAATGGGACTAAGAGGGAGCTGCAGGAACATGAAGATGTCGGAGAAATGAGTTCCCTACCAAATTTCCTGAATTCAATACCCAGCAACCACATGGTGGCTCACAACCATCTATGTTGACATCTGGTACCCTCTTGTGTACATTGTATAATAAATAAATAAATCCTTAAGGTATAGATTATACTTAATAATGTACTAAACTAGGAGTTGAATTCTTACTTTAGATAAATGTATATGATCCCATAACTACTGCCAAATGTAAACTAAAGTCATCAGTTCAAAAAGCTCTTTTGTTCATTTGTAATAAAACAATTGTTTGCCCAGCATCAGCTATTATAATGTACTGGCTTTATCACTATAAGATTTCTTTCACAAAAAATAAAACATATTAATAGCATCTTACAAAAAAGGACTGGGAAATTGTAAGGAACATCAATAAAATCAATAAAGATTATTCTGATATTAAAAAGAAAATTTAGATCAGAGCAAAAACAAAATTTCTTAAAGGGGAATTGAATGGGAATAATAATAATAGTTTGTTGGATTTCCAGAAATATTAATGAGAATTTAATGCTATAAACACATTTAGAAAATGTAACTTCTGTTGATTTAACAAAGATCACACACAAGATTAAGTCTAACTCTCACTTCCAGCACTTTTTTTGCAAGTGGGTTAAGGAGCATTATCAATTCACATATGTTTGAGATAAACTATTTCACAATATAATTTCAAACACCCAGAAATTGTTGCATTCCCTGAGGAAAGGATCGTGGTTGATGGACCCAGAGCATCTGTGAATGATGCACACAAAGAACATAAGGCCTTACCAAGCCTTCATCTGAATGTTTCTCAGGACTCTGTTTGCAGACAGAAAACTTGAGAGATGAGGTAATGTCTCCCTTTGGACAAACATCCAGCTTGCTTCCCCTGTCTGGAAAAGTGGTGACTCCTTCAAGCTTAGATTCCTACTCCCGCGGTAAAGCCCGTGGTGTGTGCCCACCATACAATCCTTGTTTGACCCCATCGAGGCTACTGGGAACCTACCCAAACTCGGAAACACTGAAATTAATTTCCAGCTGCAATTTTACTGTGAGCAAGAAAGTCCTTTGTCCTTAGTCTCTGACTATAAATCTTATGTCTCCAACCTGTGTGTACAAATCAGAAATTCCACAACTGGTTAGTCTATAAACATGGAAATATCTCAAACCAACTGCTTTTAAACCTTTTTAATAAAATAATTGATAGAGCTGTTCTCACTTATATATGTTAACAGTTTTTTAAACTATGATATTTTCAAGGAACTGTAATTTGGAAATTGTTCTAATACAAGGATATGAAAAAAATCAGACTGAAATTAATCATGCTTATGGAAGGACTAATTGAGTCTTTTTTCTACAAAGAACATGATTGAGCAAAATTGTTGCTCTGTAGGAAGATGATCAGAGAATACCAAGGGAGCAAATGTGAGTATTATTAAGAAGTGTTTTAAATATGTTTATTATAAAATGTACATTTTAATAGCACTTTATTAGTGAAATGCAATTTTCTAGATTTGTGAAAAATTGGAAATTATCAGCTTTTTAGATGTATCTATTTTCAAATAACTTTCACTCTAATTATCCACTTATTTTTCTAATATAGGGCTACATAAAACCACTCATATTTCTTACAAGGTTTATTTTAATTTATGTGTCTGTATGCTCTTCCTGCATGTATGCTTGTGCACCATGTGCATGGTTAATGTACACAGAGATTGGAAGAGTGTGCTGGATTCTTCAGAAGAAGGAATGATGCTTGTTAGTTGTGTTGTGGGTGCTAGGTGCTGGAAACTAAACACAGGTCTTCTGATAGAAGAAAAAGTTATTTTAACTGTTAAGCCTATCAGATAGCAGAGTTTTTTTATGGAAGCCTTGGGAAATAGAGTAATTCATGAGTGTGATATGGCCTTGCCACACATAGGCCTTCACTATGTGTTAGTGTGCAGTATCTTCTAATTCCAGCTGTGGAATTTCTGATTTGTGCACCCAGGTTATTTCAGTTTATTAAGCTTTTTCTTATTTTATTATCATTTTGTGTATTTGTGTGTATATAGTGTGTACTAGCACTTAAGTGCCCTGGTACACTTGGGGAAGTCATAGGATGATCATCAGGGGCTGATTCTCTCCACTATGGGTTCTAGACATCAAATTTAGGTCTTCAGGCCGTGTGGCAAGCACTTTTACAACTAAGCCATCTTGATGCTACAACCTACTCTTACCAAATGATAGACTTGTTTATTCCTAAGCATGTTCCATAATATATGGAACATTGTAAGCTTCCATGCCCCTGCCTCTACTCACTCTTATTCTTCATTCTTCCTCTCAGGCTTTCAGTTTTACTTCTCAGAACTTCTTCACAGCTTTAGAATTTTTATTCATTTATCCAAGGATAAAATTGTTTAAAGTAAAATACTCATTTCCAGATATTAAATTACCTTTTTTTTCTAAGGCCAGTACACCAGGTATCCTCAGGTAGGATTGTTTGCCAGTTTCTTTGAATCAAAGCATCTCCTGATACTTCTTAGGACTTAGAGATCCCCTGTCTAAAGGCAAATGCACTTAATGCAGTACTACAAAGGACCAAATTGGTCCCACATTACAGCAATAGGGTAGAAAGATAGCATGGGAAACAGAGTACCTAGAAAAGAGGTCAATATACTACAGCCCAATATTTTAATTGTGTCTAAACTTAGAATGGATTTTGGAAATTGGAAGGCTTATTCAAGAAGAAAATAGAAATGGAGGAGAAAGAAAACAAAAAGAAATACAAAACGTATGTCTATATCAAATATAATTTTCTCTGTCTCTGTCTGTGTGGGGGGGGCTTGATTTTCAAAGCCTAAAATATTTACTATTTTGATTTCTAAGGATAACTTTTTTTTTAACAATTTCTCATCAAAAGTAGCCACACAATGGGTCTTCAATACCATTCCACAAATACATTGTGTTCAATTACACAACTTGAATTCAACATATGTGATAAATGCTTCTGCACACTGCTTGCTGAGTCTGGTACCACCCACATCCACAAGCTACCCATATTTTACCAGAGCAGCTAATCACTAGAGCTCTGTTCTTTCTGCCTCCTTAACACTGGTCATTTAAATTTGTAAAAATAAACTGAGGCCCAGAAAATCTAATTCATTTTATAACTTGCTAACATCTGACTGAACTCATAATTACTCTTAATTCAAAAAAGAACTGAAAGTTTTAGCCAAATAATTCATGTGAATTGAATGTGCTAGATGGTATTATAATAATAAAAATCAAAGAAAAATTATTCTCCCTGTTATCTAGCTATCACCAAATATATTTCTTTCATCTGAGAACAAACATTGCCAAGAATAGTTTCTTATTATATTATCAAGCATATGACTTTTTTTAAAAAAATAGAGAAACGTAGTGAGGAAGCTAAACAGAGAAGGAAGGAGATGGTGGAAGAAAAAGAAAAATAGGAAAAAATAATAAACTTCTAAGAGATTTACTTTTCATTGAATTATGTCTACATGGAAGAGAAATAGAATATGTAATGTCTTGATGTTATTAACAAGTCAGTTGGTACAGGAAAAGCTTCTATTGTACTTCAGAAATGCCTAATCAACATTATCCAAATTTTCTCAATATCTTAAACACTCACCACACAGTGCTCAGGAATATAACCCTCATCATCATTATTAAAGAGATCTGCTCAAATTAGATGAAAATCTGCAATATTTTCCTTTAGAAAATACTATGTTAGTATATGAACACTCAAGGTAGCAGAATTTGCTATAGAAGCCTTGGGAAATAAACAGGTTAATTCATGAGCATAATATAGCCTTGTCACATGTCTAACAAGGCAAAGGAGCCAGACCCACACTATGCGTTAGTAGCAGTATCTTCCAAATTGAAACATTTCTGTCTGGAGGGATCCTCTTTTAGACTTAATAATTAAACCTCTTACAAGGCCCAGGCACTCAGGCCCTTCTCTTATTTAGTATATAACAGTATGACGACTCTTAACAGCATTCCCGGCTGTCTCTTATAAACAGCTTCAGAATTGCAGCTTTCATACATGTGTTGGATTTTTGATGATGTAGCCATCATTGAATTGTCAAGTCTCTTGTAAGAAACTCAAGTAAACTTGTTGATTTTTCTATTTGACTTTTAAGGGAATTTTATTATTATTATTATTATTATTTCTGATTTTTTTTTGGTATACAATATGGTGTGGGTAGATGTTTTTCATCTCTGAGAAGAATGCTCACCAGTGTGGTCATTTGCAATATCCTCTATTGAATCATCTCTTTTCTGCCAAAGAGCTTCTTATGCTTCAACAGATGAATGTCCTGAAAGTTCTGTTACTGCTTTCTAGACCTGGATGTTTAGTCTCCTTCTGGAAGCACTACTTTGGCACATGCCAAGAAGTCTGTAGGTCAAACTTAGCATCAGGAAGTAGGCAGGTCCATAAGAATATCTTGTCCTCCCTCTCTCTCTCTCTCTCCTTTACTTCTCCCTCTTTCCCTCTCTCTCTTTCCCTAGTTCCTACACACCATGATTTCAGGCTTTACCACACCCTCCCCATTGTGATGAACTCTGAATCTCTGCCTTAAAGTTAATCTTTTTCTTCTTTTCTTTAAGCTATTTCTGCCACAAATTTTGGTCACATCAATGAAAAGTTAACTTACATATAGCCCAAGATTTGCAGGCTGAATTTTAAGATAGACTGCTTTCCAGTTAGAAAAGAAGTCTCTGCCAGTAAGCAAAAGTAAAGTATAAAATATTGAACACCAATTGAAAATTTTTCTAGTGACAGTGCCTTTCACAAGATACAACATGAGTGGTTCTGTTCAGCTCACATTGTCATGCTCATAAAAACATGTGACTTTCAGATACTTCAAAGGAAACTAGATCTATCATAGCAGTATAATGACCAAAGGAGAGAGATGAAGGAACAGTCAATCAGATAATCTGTGAAAAGTATCCTTTCATATTTTTCCTATTAAGGATCACTAAATTATTTGTGCATATGATTAGATTCTCATCATACTTTGGGTTAAATGGGTTAAATGGTTTAAAGGTATCACTGCCAGAAAACATAAATGAAATAATATTCAATACAGAAACAAAAGGGGAATTTATAATCTAACATGACTATAGTAGTCATGAAAAGTGAGAAGACAGTTCAGTTAGTGACATTTTTCCCACAGGAACATGAGAACATTCTCATGTTTAAAAAAATATGGGAAAATAGAATTAAGCATTATTGGACACTTTTGTAAGCCAAGTCCTAGGGAGGCAGAGAAGGACAGATCCAGAGATTTACTGGCCATGCAACCTAGATCATTAGACAAGCTCAAAAGACAAAGATAGATATCTCCTGAGGAACATCACCCAGAAATGACCCCTGACCTCTACACAAATCTGTACACACATACATGCTCACCTGCACATACACACACAAAATCACAGAAAAATAAAATTTGAACTTTTCAATATTTTTATATATTATTACATATTAATTTGCTTTTTACTTTTTAATAACATAACACTTCAAAACCATTCTTAATTTGCAGGCCATCAGATCATTAAAAGAAAACCAATAAACATAATGAACAGATAAAGCTGAAGATATGAACATACTGAAAAAATTACAGTGATGCAGGAGAACATGAATTTTAAGAAAAAACAAAAGGCAGGTGTTATTTCATATATGCATGTTCATGAGAATACATGTAGGAAGTTTCATCCAGTGCATCTGTTATTTCTCCTCTTCTCAGGAGTAATACAATGAGAATGCCAGGTTCACCAGAACATTCACATTGCCTCATGTGCCCTCATGTTCTGAACTCACAGAGGTGGCTAGATGCATTTCCTTCAATGTTTTGGGGTCAATAGATGATTAGGGTAACATAATGCTGAAGTAACATATTTTTTTTTATCTGTCTCTTGCTGCTACCAAAAAGTTTTGAGACTGTCCAGAGGTAGAAAGAAGGGATTTTTATATTATATAGGTGTCAAAAGTACTCCTTAAATAACAAAAAGTAGTCATTATAGAAGAAAGCATGGCATTGAACCTGGCCTTCTATATCATCCCTATTAAGCAGTAGTTGCACAGCATACTATGAGTAAACGTCTTAACCTCCATTTTCCAGTGCAACAGGAGGGAATTAATGGTAAATGTTGCTTGGCTAATGTGTGAATTAATTATATAATGTATGCAAACACATCTTAACTCTCTAGTCACTAAGTTAAGAGTTAATAAATGTCACAGGTAGCACTCACAGATTACTCAATGACCATCCTTTGTTCATAGAAGCTTGCTGAGTGTTTCAGAAATGGTCCTCATTCATGACTCCCCTCACCCCTTTTCCATGTTCAGCCAACTATGTTCAATTCATTGTGTTGGTTGTCAAAGTGACACAGTTGTCAAACCCTGTCATTGCTCCCCAAATGCCTATTTTCAGAAGCTGAATGCTGCGAAAGATGGTAATGAAGTAGTAGACAGATGCATATACCAAACTTACTGTCAGGGTGCAGATGCTATAATCAATACATCTGGAATCATGGCAGGGCTGGCATTGTAAGATGTTAATGCAAAAAGTATAGGGAAAGAATGAGCTGAACTAATTAAAATCTCATAAGGCTTTATAAGTTACCAAGCATTCTAGCCAGAGTTGCATATGCTAGCTCATTCACATTGTAGATGAGGGCTGTGAACTATGTTGAATTACCATAAAGAATATGAAGCTTAAACTGAATTTCTAACCTCTGCTAGATAGAAAAGAAGAGTGGACAAGCTTTGAAATAACTCCAGATCGAATTACAATTTGGATTGGTGTGTGTGTGTGTGTGTGTGTGTGTGTGTGTGTGTGTGTGTGTGTGTGTGTATGTCACAGATAGGGAAGCATTTTGTAAGTCATAAAATATTTAAAACACGCAAAATTAGTTCCAGATAATAAGAGAAAGAGCTATTTTTCTCCTACTCAATTTAAGAAATGAAACTGTACACACAGTTAAACCCTGTGGGGTGCGAAATAGATAGATCTTGAGCTGGCTCTTCAGCCCTCGACAGCTTGCAGAAGGCATTTGTATTGCTGCAATGGTAGGTGGTGGATCAATAGAACAGAGCTCAAGATTCTTCACTGTAATTTCAGCACTATCTTTATAGATATGTTTTCAAGTTCTACAGCTATAGACTACTTAAGAAGATCCTCTTAGCCCATTACAGTGGAAAGCTACTTCACACAGGTGACAGAATCTCCTTCTGTAAAGGTCATTAGAGAAATTCTTGTTCCCTGGAATGGTTTACAGTAGAGCTGCCTGCAGATGGGTCTTTGCTCTGAATGATCTTTCTATTCATTTCTTCTTACTCTAATCTTATTACTAAGTGGCCAGAAGTTCATCCTTGTCTATTCCCTGTGAGATCAGCCAAACTAAAGTGTCAAGTAATAATTGAAATTCCTGGTCTTATGATTTTTATTAAAGAGAAGAAAAATTTAAATGAGATTTTATTTATTATGGTAAGAAACCTATATAGCATATTCATGTCTACAAAAGAAAAGAAGGATGAAAACCAAAGTTGTTAACTAGATCATTTAAGTACCTTCTAGGTACTTTTCGAGCATTCAATTATGTAGTTATCTCACATCAGCACACTTTGCAGCCACACTTATCTGGATGATTGCTTCTCCTCTTTGTTTGAATGAAGCTGGACCTCCTTTTTTTGTGTGAGTTTTAAATTTAAAGGCCTGAAAATATACTACTCATTGACCTTGAACCAACAGTAATGGATAGAGTCATAGAAATGATGTATCATTAGCACTTAACTTTCAAATCAGCATCACTGACTATGTTTTAGATAAATAGTGCTGTGCTTACTATGATACAGCTCCTTTTAATCAAGAGTGAACACTCTAGACCTTCAAATTTCCAAGGTGAGAAGAAGGGGAGCTCATGAGGGATTAACTGACTTGCAGAAAGGAAGTTGTGAACTCTATTTTAAGATATTAATTAGAAGTGACATTTTGACTACTGGAGAACCAAGCACTGACTGTCTACCATGGCTTCCACATCAGGTGCTAACTCTAGGTTCCTATCTTCTTTGAGTTCCTGTTCTAATTGTTTGATGAACTAAATTCAACCCTTTCATTCCCCAATCAGGTCATGTTGATCCATTGCAACAATAGAAACCCTAACTAAGACATACCACAACACCATCAGCTTTGCACAAGCATACATATTTTCTAGCTCATTTATTTTGAAAGTCATGCCTTGTCCACAAGAAGTCACTACTAGGAATGCATGGTATATTATAGTGTTGGGAGCCAAAGCCTAACTTAGCCATATTTTAAGGCTAGCCATTTGGCAGCAGTCTATACCTTAGATAGCCATTTACCAGAAGACTACACCCCTTATTGTTTTAAGGTAAACCATGACTCCAGGCTTTCTCCTTTGACCTTCTCAGATCAGCAGGTGACATCCTCCAGGCCCTCAACTGATAACAGATAGATTTCCATATCAATTCTACCCTGTCTGTTACTTCCCCTCACAGGCTTGCCACATGCTTTTGAATATCCCATCCCTTTCCTCCCAGCTACCTGCATGGCAGAGATTCTGTATAAATATTGCCTGAAACAATAACGCTTCAGGGGACTTGATCAGAGATCTTTGTCTTGTCCTTCCGTTCTTCGTATTCCTGCCTTACATTTGTTTCATTCCAAGGTTCAGATCCACACTGAAGACCCTGCTAGCCAGGGCATTATAGTTATCTGCTATTAAGTTGAGATTAATACTTTTGACAAGCACCTCTTTTCTAATCATTTAGATGTGTTAAGAAAAAAAAAAGACACCAGTCAAGAAAACAGAATAAACAGGATTCACATCTTGATTCCAAGCTGATGCAGTAACCCGAAATAGCTTATTCAGGCTTATTTGTTGCAGTTACTCATCTGCAAGATTTATATATGTTCCTTGTGAATTTTTGATAAGCACATTTTATAAAACAATCACCACACACATCTCTTGGTAAATTAAATGGCACTTTCTTCAGTTTCTCCATTTGCAAAATAGGTAGGTGATACTAGTGTTCAGTTGTGTGTGTATGTGTGTGTATGTATGTGTGTTGTGTGTGTGTTTTAGAACTTAATGAAAGTATCTGATGTTTAGTGGGAATGTTAGTATGGACAATACATGAAAGAAATTGTCAACTTTTATTTCTTCTAAGTCAAGGATTCTAAAACATACAGACTTAAAATATTAATTTAATTTTTTTGAAGTGAACATGCACAAGCTTTTACTTATATCTTTGGAACAACATGATATAACACAAATTGATATGGTCCTTACATCTTCAGTTTCTACATGAAGTCTTCTAGACATGATTTAAAGCACAGGAGAGGTCACATACTATACAATTTGTATATGAGCATTTATGAATTATGATATCTGTAGAATACCTTGGAACCAGTCTTCACAGACTCTGGGGAACAATTGAACTTGGTTACAGATAGTCTCTTTAATGCCTGAAGCTCAATTCCCCAGAGAGACCACCAGAGAGAGAGAGATGTCTGAAATGCAACAGCAAGGTTTATTGTCTACATGATGCAAGCCAGGCAGGGAGCTTGTTCCCCTCACCTGCACCTGATGTGCAGTGCAAGGAATAGCTGAGCACCACTGTGGTGATATGTTACATATTTAATCAAACCTATAATATCTAGAAACAGCACACTGTCAAATCCTAGGCATAGATCAGGAATTTCTTGATCCTTGAGTACAAGGACAAACAGCAGGGATTCAATGGCACAAGTATTTAATCCTAGCATAGGGAAAGGCTGGAAGTGGTGACCTATGCCCTTATTCCCATAACTCTAGAGATAGAACTTTCTCTGTTTCTGTGAGTTCAAGGCTAGCTACAAAATACAGTAGATCATGTCTTTAATCCTAACTTGGATGCTATACAGCTGGCAAGAAGGATGTTTAAGGCCTCATATCAAACCAGCAGAGCAGAAACTACCAGGTGCTAGGCTGAGGAAGTTGGAAGATAGCTGGGTGAGAATTGACTGTGGTGTTTCCTCTCTCTGATATTTCAACTTTCCCCTATATTTGGCTCTGAGTTTCTTCACATACAATCTGAATTTGTGCTACACACCCCAAATTACAAAAGCTTTTTATAGGCAAAAACCACAAGGCAGTGTTATTTGAGGTCAAGGGTGCAAGTGTGCTGCTGATTGTGCTTAGGGATGTTTTACAATTTAACATTCCTGGACCCCACCTGGGTGGGGTGGCATTTTTCTGCCTTAGGGTGGGATCATCCAGGTGTCCTTAGATAGTGCTTAGCTTATTCTTTCTTGGTACTGGGCAAGTCTCTGCCAGGAATGTGGCAGGGAGGAAGGGAATTCAGGGATCAGTGGCAGTTCTGGCTGGGTCTTCCATCCCACCCTGAATTCCTCCCTCCCCAGACAAAAGGACTTGCACAATGAATCAGAGTGAGAGATAGCATGTTTATTAAGGAGAGATAAGGAAGAGGGTGCATGCTAGATATAAGATAGAATATTTGAGGGGAGGGCTGCCTTACAAGGTGTCTTCTCTTTATTATAATAATAAATATGATCCGGTGGCTTGTTAGGTTTTATTGTTCAAAAGATGACACACACCACAAGGTTAAGGGAAATTTCCAAATTAATCAAACTTAAGACTTAATAAGTGCTGTCTAACTTATTTTTATTTCTTTCTTAAACAGCTTTTCTAGATAGTTTGCAGGGTGGTTTTATGAGGTATATTTTTTAGATGTATATTGGGATAATAAAGAAGGTTCTGATATAGAGAAATTTGTGACCCTGAGCAAACATAGTTTCTGTTGTCTACATCCTTGTTTGAGATGTCATTAAAAGGACAAGTATTATCTCTATTGGTAACACCAGTTTTAAAGACAATTGGTAAGTAGGAGGCTTCTTCCATTAAAAAATAAAAAACTTGTTATTAAAAATATTACTTCTCAATTGAATATTAAAGCCTCTAATCAAATATAACATACTTATATATTTGCTAACACCACTTTGAATTATTTTAGCCACACCTAATCACTATTAAGGAATCACTTTGCTAAGGAAATGTATTAGAAATATTAAATTGAAATGCCTAATAACTATAAACTTTATTGAGTGACTAAGACATGTGAGCACTTCCCTGGATAGTTAGAAGAACAAGGGCTTCTCAGTGCAGGAGAATGGGTAATAAAAAGTGGGAATCCAGGGGACCCATTCACTTTCTATCTTCATTAGAACAAGAGGAAGATTCTTTTCATTTGCATAAAGAATGACACCTCTAAGGTCAATCACTCCCTAGGTGCTCAGAACTAGAGAAAAAAAGAATGCATCAGAATGGTTCCTTTGAGGGCACAGAACTCCACTGCATAAGAACAAGTCATTCATAAATGAAGTGCACCTGGCATGTGGAACTGTAGACAGAGGTAATAAATGGCTCTGCCCTCCTCGGTGCAAGGAGAGTTTGAACTAGGTAATTTCTAATTTTCCTTTCAAATCAACTATACTAGCTCTGGCAGGCATTATAAGGCTGAAATGGTTGATGCAGTATGTACCAGCGTGTGTGAATTGAAGATATAATCATGCTATGTAAATAGAATTTTTAACGTGTTAATGGATAAAGATGAGAATGATTTGAGTGAGTATTGAGAGGGTCAATGACACAGTTTTAAATATGAATGTGTGTTGTGTATGTGCACATTCATATGAATATATGCATATGTATACATGCGGGTGGAGATGCACACACACATACACACATAGGTACATAACACATAGGCATGTATTACGAATCTCTATTTAAGAATCTCTATTGCTTTCTATCTTACTTTTTTAGACACCATTACTTGATGGACCTGGAGCTTGCCAGTTTGGCTATTATTGGTTAGTCAGTGAGCTCCAGGAATCTGCATGTCTCTTAAGTAGAATTATGGGCACAAGTAATTGTTCCTGACTTATTATGACACCTGTGTTTTGAACAAATAGGATTGGCTAAGACTGTAGAGTGGTAGGAAACCACGAACAATATCTTAGTGAGTAACAGGCCCTATGCTAAGGTTTGAGAGGACACTGGTGATGAAGAACCAGGGAAGAGCCTCCATTTTGTGCAGGTCCCTGTCCCCAGCTTGAAATGGGTTGGAGTTTTGCTTACATATGTTTCAGGGACTCAAAAGTAAAAAGTCAGAATGGCCCAGTACTAGAGATAGCCTTGGGCCATCTGATAGCAACTGATTAACAACAGAGCATCCCAGCACAGGAAATATTCTATTAAAAAAAAAAGTTTGACAAACACCCAGCTGTGACAACAGAAGAATTCTGGAAAGTTCCTAAAAATGAGCTAATCAGAATTGTATCTGTACTGAGACCCCTACTTGATGTATAACTTTAAAAACTCAGTTTGCAGAGGGGTGAGTACCTCCTCCAGCCTCTGCTATGACAGTGTGTATGTGTGTGTGATGGAATGTTCTCTGTATGCTGTAAATAAAAGAGCTGTTTTGGTCTATGTGCAGCACCATAGAAGTGGGTGGAGGATCAGAGGACAAGCAGGAAGGAGAAGGGCAGAGTTAGCCAGTCTCCATCTGACCCCCAAAGAAGAGACATGTAAGAAATACAGGTGAGCCACAGGCTGGGACATGTGGCAGGTAGATTACTAGAAATGGGTTTAATTAAGATGAAAGAGCTAGCTAGTAATGTGCTTGAGACATGGGCCAAACAATCTGAAGTTATTATAAGTGTCTGATTCATTTCTTTGAGGGACAAAATCTGCCGTGGGCCAGGTCCGACCTTCTGGCCCAAACGGGCCGTTAAACCTTCTACAACATGTGTGTGTGTGTGTGTGTGTCTGTGTCTGTGTGTGTGTGTGTGTCAAGGTCTCTGCCATAGATTGTACTGTAGCCAACAAACCTTGCTTTTGTATTTTCAAGAGTTCTCATCTCTGATGCACCCTTTGGGGGTCTTGTGACCAGAACACAACAGTGCTAGGTCTCTATGGTGTTCTCTTTCTGTATAGAGATACGAGCAAAGAGAATGCATGACCAGTGTTAATAAATGGTGGGGATGCTCAGAAAATCTTGTTTAGCACAGTTCTGCTTTGCTTCTGTGTAATCTCTACTTTGGGAATGGGACAGAACTCTTTCTGAAATGGTCTCATGATGTATCATCAAGCAAGAAAAAACAGTGGGTTTATTCATGGTCAGCTTTCACATGGAATGATTCTAAAAAATTATAATACAAATTTATGGCTCGATTAAAAGTAAAAGAGTTTTTGGTTTCTATCATTACAAGAGGAATTTTAGATTTGACAATTTACCTACAGGAGAAATGTTAAGTTTTGAAAAAACAGTAAGAATTCTATCATGCACTCACAAGACAAAAGAAACATTTTCATTGATATTTAGACTGAAAACAAAAGATAATGCATTGAAAGAATCGAGCAGCCCCTGTGAGTTCTTACAGTTTTTACCTGTGAGGTATCAAGTCATCTTAAGTTTTCTGCCTATTGGAGGAAATTTCCTTCATAGTTAAGCATGTTTACAAAAATTAAAAATGTAGGAGCAAACATTTTCTCTGCACTTGGTAATAAAAACATTTGGCAAATGGCAATAAAAAAGAAGAACTCCTTTCTATGGGAGGAGGGCCCACAGTAGGGCTTTTGTCCAGATTGCTGTGAGAATCTCCCCTTGAGGCAGATTCTACCAAATGTTTGTCTTCTCAAGATAAAGACTATGGGCTTTATCAAGCAAGCAGATATCAGCACCCTTTAAGTGATATTTTAAACTCATTCTACTTCCACACAATCTTATGTTTCAGAGCTGTGCTTTCTATTATGCTATTGTAACATACAGTAGTGATTTGATTTAGTTAGGTGCATATATAAGAGTATAACATACATATTAGTATCACTTTTTCATTACATAAATGTGGGATGACAGAATTCATAGAGAAGCTTTGATTCTGTTTTGCCAATCCTATCTTTTAGTCTCTATGAAGTGGCATCTTTTAGATCAGAAATATATAAAAAAAAATGAATGTACAGGGCTAAAGAGTCTTCCACAGAAGCATACTAAGAGACTTGACAGAGTATACATGATTGTAAATGAGAATTATTTTCTATTACTATGAGTTACAGTTCATCAAATTATAAACTACATAAAAAAAATCAGTGCATAATCAGGAGGACTCAAAATCATTCAGTTTGCAAAGATATTTCCTTTGAGGAATGTGTTTTATCCTTTGTGAAGCCCTTTCCATGTTTGTGTGAACTCTCCTTATTGTGCTAGAGATGCCTCTGAAACCTCTGCTTCAAGTTTTTTTCCTTCACCTATTTGCAAGATCAGGGTAATTTACAGTTTGTAATCACCCACTAACTTCTTTATTTTGTAGTATAAATAAATGTCAAAGCATTTCAGGGAACTACATTGACAGTCTATCACAATAAATAGAAGTATAGAGAATGTTATATGACATTTTAAAATGTAGAATTGGAAAATGAAGGGATGGGGGGCTATGATGGATTCATGAGAAAATAATATCTCACATGGAATCAGAAAATTTGTTGTATAGGTAAGAAATCAGGAAGATGGCAGACTCTTAGCAGAGAGGGTGAGCTATTCAAAAATCCAAGTGGTGGTGCTCCAAAGAAGATACAGAAGCTCACAAGTCCCTATAACTACAGCTTTAGAGAAGGTGCTCCATGTGCTCAGACCCACACACATACATATACATGGCCATGATTTTTAAAAATAGAAAGAATACAGAAAGATCTCTGTCTCCAGAGTGATGGGATAAAAGGCATGAGTTGCCACTTCATTATCCCTGTGCTAAGATTAAAGGCCTGAGTTACCACTCTCTGACCCTCATGGTTTGACTTCAGGTGATTCTGTTCTCTGATATTCCAGCTGATTTTATTAAATATAAAATATATCATCACACCATTCCTTATGGTAGGATACCTTGCTCAGCCTTGATGCAGAAGAGTGGGTGTAGTCCTGCCTCTACTTAGTATGCCAGACTTTGTAGACTCACCAAGGAAGGCCTTACCTTCTTTGAGGGAGTGGATAGGGTATGGGATGAGAGGAATGTTGGTGGGAGGCAGAATTATGGCTGGTATGCAAAATGAAAAAAATTAAATGCTACTAATAAAAAAATCTCTCTAGAGTATTTCCTACATGTTTGGGGAATAACCTGATGTGGTAGGAATGTTCATCTGTATGCTGTAAATAATGGAAATGTTTTGGCCTGAGTGGAGAACCATAGAAGATGGTAAAGGAATCAGAGGATAAACAGGTAGAAGGAGAGCAGAGTCAAACAGACTCCATCCAGCCACCAAGGAAGAAGCATCTAGGAGTACAGGTGAGCCACTGGGCTACACCATGGGCTACACGTGGCAGAGCAGATGAATAAAAATGGGTTGAGTTACGATGAAAGTGTTAGCTAGCAATGTTTCTAACACACTTTAGAAAATATTGGGTTGTGTTCTGATGCCTTCTTCATGCAGTGATATTCTTCTTTGATTTTGCTTCTGAGCATGCCTAACTGTGTCTTCAAACAAATCATACTAAGAAAAATAATTATGAGTTGGAAGCAATAAACAGTATGTTAGAATTCAAATAGACATACAAAATAATAGCCATGTGTGAAATAACACTTCTTATCCCAACCATGAGGTTTCTGGCATGAGTTACATTGAAATAAAACAATGATCTTTGAACTTGGAGCCTTTCTATTGTGTCATGGGAAGATAGATAGTTACAGAAGCAGGCAATTGATAGAGCTACCACTATCATGTTCAAATCCAAGGGTAAAGAAAACTGGATTCCTTCATGTTGCCTGCATGATTGTCTCAATCAGTTTTTTGCTTCTTCACATAGTTCAGGAGCTCCCGTCTAAAGGATGGTATGGAAGACAATGGCTCATTCAATTCACAATCAAGATAATCCAACAAAGATATGCCATAAGCCAACCTGATCAGATAACTCCTCAATTGAGGCTCCCTTCCCAAGTGATTCTCTAGTCAAATGACAAAACTAAACAGCACAATAACTCAGATGATCATGAATTCATTATTTGACCAGTAGAACAGTCCTGAGTTGATGTAGTCTCTTCTGTGTTACATAGACAAGAAATCTGAGGCTGAAGGAAGTTTCCAGATGTGCATCAGAGATTTATCTAGAGAAACCTCTGTTCTTTTACTTTTACATTGGCATTCACAATTGAGTCATTGTCAAGCAGTTTTCTTTACTAAACTTTTGAAAAGCAAGTTAGCTCTTACTCAAATGAATAAATAGTGAGTTGATCAGTCATATAGCCCTGAGAGTCAAGCCTTAAAACTATGATGAAATGATAAGTCAGAATCAACTCTCATCAAACAGTTGTTCATACATCACAAAAGAAGGGAAGAACTGGATAGGTAGAAACAGGCAGAGAGAGAAATGGCCAGAGATGCCTTTTTTCTTTACTATAAATATTTACTAGAATGTCTTATTTTTACTTAAACAAGGAAACCACAGAGAATCCATCTCACTTGCTGTCTGCAACAAAGAGGTCTATGCATTGCCTTCATCTCTCAGGCCAGAAAGGACATGGCTTTTTCACTTTCTACACCTCCTTACAGTCCTAAGGTTCTGTCAGTTCTGATCAAGTCCACTGCAACTGGAGGACAATAGATGAGGCCCCTAACACTGACCAAATGTGAGGCAACAGCTGCTTCACATCTCTGCTGCAGGGACATGTCTGAAGCTCAGCTCAGTCACGCTCCCTTGGTTCAAGGCAGATTCTACACTCTCCAAATCGAGTCCCTGTCCCTTTCCATTTATCATATTTGCAATGGAAAAGCTGTGGGACGTTTTTCTCTTGTTTTAACCTATTTCAGAAATTCTGACCTTGTTAAGGCGAAATTTTCTTACATTTTTTGGACATATAAATTTCAAAAAAATCAGTCAACACAGCTAAGGCTTGGGTATATATTTAATACATATTTGAATAGTTGTTTCTCCAAATGATTTCTTATTAATTGGAAATTATTGTATTTTGTATTAATAAGATGTAAAGATAAATACATTTAAGTTGAGTAAAAGGATAAAGAAATCAAGACATTTTTTATTTGACTTAAATATTTATTGTAACATAACCAGGGCTGTGTATCTCTTATCTGCCTATATATACAAACAGGCACTGGAAAATAAGAGAACATGAGTATTTTCAGATTCTACCAATGATTCACGGTGAGGTCATGGCAAGGGGACTAACTTGGGAATTAGAGAATCTGAAAGACGATGTCTGCCATAGAGTGAATAAGTAAGCCCTCACTTGGTTAACATACATTTCCCTAAAATTTCAAACATGCTTTTGCTTTGTTTTTGACTTCTAAGAATATTTAAAACAATTTGTATATTCTACTGAATTTAATATATCCTTGGTGCATGAAAATTACAAGCTGGATCTTAAAAGTTACATGTATTCTTTTGCTGGTGACTCCCTTCTTTTTCTCTAAATTCCATCATTTTATCATTAGCAGCCATTAAAAATTCTCATATCTGACTCTAGCCTTTAAACTCTATAAAAAGAAATATATTGGGGAAAAGAGCTCTAAAATTTTGTCTGCTGGTCATGACACAACCATTGTACCTATAAGTTCACAGTAGCTGTTGTTATCTGCAGAAGGTATTTACAAGATGGGGTTCATCAACTCCATCTTATGGATAAAGTAGGGGATCCTGAGAAACAGGTCATAAATACACTATTTTCTGGATGCTGCAAGGTGGATATATACTCATAATGATAGTTAGACTGTGTCGATTTAATGACTTCATGGAGGGCTTAGGTTTATTCCCTTCCTCATTTTTCTGAGATCTAAATATGTTCATATACTGACCTAAATATTGCTTCAAGCATAATTGGCAAAGGGATCACTATAACGAAAAATAAAGTGCCAACAAAAATACTTTAAAAAAGAAAATAAGTTAAGAGATATTACTAAAAGAATTTGTGTGTGTGTATGCATACATATGTGCATGTCTCTATGTGTGACCATATGTGGTATAGCCAGAGGCTAATCTAAGGCATAGTTAAGATCAGAAGAATCAAAAAGGACAAAAACAGAATCAACCTCAGTCCTCTACAGTTATGTTATGGCTGAGTAGTTTGGTGTTTTTGTGGGACTAACTTCCTGCTTCTGGAAGCCTTTTCCTCCTACTGGGTCACTCTTTCCAGTCTTGATATAATGGTATGTGTGTGCCTGGTATTATTGTAGCATGTTATGCCATGTTTGGTTGATGTTCCTGAGAGGCTTACTTTCTTCTGTGGGGAAATGGGTGGGGAAAAACCTAGAGGAGAGGAGAGGTAGGAAAGGGAAGGAAGGCAAAGGAAACTATGGTTGGGATGTAATATATGTGAGAAAGAGCAAAACAGAGTTCTCTACCTTGTTTCTTTGAGTCTAGGTATCTTAATGAGATCTAAGATTAATTAGTTAGGTTACGCTAAGTGGGAGAGGTGGCTTCTAGAAATTCATTTTCTTCTATCTTTCTGCTTCTTGAATTATATGTACACCAAAACCTTCTCACTTTTAGTCTTGGTTGTGGTATCAAATATAATCTGAGAGCTTTACCTGCCTTAATTAATATCAATATTTTCCAAGACAAGTCAAAGAAGCTACTGAGGTTCATGTTGTGAGCTCCAGAACCAGTTCCCCTCTTTTTCTTGAAATCACACTCTTACAGTTTGCTGAGGATGCTTGTCATTAACAGAATGTTATCTAGTATGCAATATCCCTTGAGTTGCAGCTCAATCTATAGTATGGCAAACAAACAAACACAAGCATCAAAAATCCTGCTGCTACGAAAAAGTATAATGGCATGTTTTGTATATTATTTTTTAAAAGTGAGTGAGTTATTTTATTTGGTAAATATTTATTAACCCAGACAGTCCCTAACATGCTGTGATTAGGAACAGAGAGCAGTATGTGACATATCAGCAGAGCCTAGTTTAATGACTCATATCTTTAGCACCAGGACCAAAAAATAACTGAGATAGGTTCATTTATATTTAGGAATTCAGAAGCTCAAGACTAATGTAAACAACAGAGTAAAAACCCCATTTTAAACAACCAGGCAAGCAAACAAACAAAAAACAAGAACACAGAGAAACAATGCAAGACAAAATTCTTGTTTTGAGCATCCTGTGAAATATGAGATTCCATAAGCTATAAACCTGCCTGAATTGTCATGTGCCATGTACACTGTAGCAGTTAGTCTACAGCTCACCTAAGAAATAAAACTGAATATGACAAATGCATTGTATTTCAAAGATAACAATTTGAATTGTGAGTCCTAGCAATCTAATGCTTATAAATGGAGAAGCAAGCCAGATAAATGTCTCAGTATGTACAGTCGCTTAGTAAGAAGCATGAAAACTAGAGCTGAAGGAGAAAAACAAAACAATTGAAAGCTGTTCTTTCAATGGCCCTACCAACACACATAAGCGATTTTACTGAACACATATTATACACATACACACACATATGAAAGAGAGAGAAGGGGACAGACTCAGCAAAGTCATTTGCATATAGTGCACACAGATTATACTCTCTCTTTAAGTGATTTATTCCAATTTCTTTTGTTTCTCTATTCATTGATTTCTTTAGAAGAATTTTTCATAGAGGTGTCTACCATTTTTATAAAGTTACTTTTAAGGTAATTTTCTTCTGCTTCTCCTATGTTGGGATGTTCAAGTGTTGCTGCTGTAAGACCAATAGATTCTAGTGGTGCCATATTGTTCTTTATGTTATGAATGTATTGTTGCACGGGTATCTACCCATCTCAATATCCAATTGGCGCAAGCTGTACCTATGTCTCAGGGAGTGGCTCTTGGTCCAATAGGTACTCTTCCTGCATTTGAAACTGGCAGAGTCTATGTCTCAGGTATAGATGGTTGTGCAGCACAGTGCAGTGCAGACAGAAAGAGATCTTGGCAGTCAGGAACCCTGGCATACTGAGCACTACAGCTCAAATGAAAAAATATTCAGGCATTTGGGAGCCAATGAATATCCCAGTAACAGTGAGCCTAGGTAGCAGCTTAGAAGCCGTGTTTCAGGAAAAGTATTTCCCAGTGTTATCAGCTCTGCTCCACCCAGGGAGGGCCTCCCAGGCAAAGTTGCTACAGTGGCCATCAAAAGACTTCCTTCTCTTCAGCGGGCTGCTGTCTATTCAGGGAATGTAACAAGTTGACCCAGCCAGAGAAGGTCTGTAGTGGGATTATGTGATATATTGTAAATAATTGTCCTGCCTACGGGTTTAATGAAAATGATGATTGGCTGACAGCAGATAGGAATTGTGAGTAGGGCTACCAGGCTAAGAAAACTCTGGGAACATGTCAGAGCAGAGACAAATACCACAGAGTCATCAGAGCCACCAGACTTATGCCATGGGGATGGGACAGAGACAAAACAAGGAGACAGCAGAAGACATACAAGAAAGAAGTTGAAATGCTGCTCTGAGAAAAAGTATCAAGCCCCATGGCTGAACAGAATCATGAACTGAGTTAAGATGAAGGAGTTAGTAAGTCATTTGCGTGGGCCCTAGGTCGAACCACATAAAAATAATAGAAATGTGTATGATTCTGTGGGACTGTATGTGTCTCTGTGGGTCCGAAGACTGTATTTGCTGGACTGCTGTAAATGGTTTCTGGCCTCTCACGGGCCAGAGGTCTGATTTTTGCCCATGGTGGCTTTTATCTACCTCCCCAAAATGACTCAGACGCTTATATTAATTTCATACTGTTTGGCCTATGCCTCAGAAGCATTGCTAGCTAGGTTTTTCATCTTAATTCAACCCATTTTTATAATCTACCTGGTCATGTGGCTGTGGCCCAATGGCCTGTACCTGTATTCCTACATGCTCTTCCTTTGATGGCCAGATGGAGTCTGACTGACTCCACCTGATAGACCCCAGACTCAGGGTACTATCCTCTTGGGAAGGGGGAGACCCAAGAACCCAGACTCCAGTCCAGCTGATGCAAATCACAAGAGGGTTTTATTGAATTTCGTCTGCGCAGACTGGCTATCTCTCTGTCTCGGGAGCAAGAGAGCAGCCCTGATTAACAATCCTACATCCCATTTATAGGCTAAAGCCACAAAATCATCATAGAAAGTGAGGCAAATACATGATTGGTCACTTGAAAGTCATACTACAATCACAAGGCTGATTACAATAGTCTAAAATCACAAGATAGATCACACTAGTCATGGGGGTGCCCTAAGGCCAGCTGGGGGGGGGTCTCTTTGTTTTACAACCAGGTGTTGGTCACCGCTGTTCTGCTTGGAACTTCTGGTATTTTAACCACAGGTTCAACCAGACCATTATGTCCTATCTGAGTTGATTACGGCTATCTGGGCTGGGTCACTCTGTTTCCTGGGACAGACATTAGTTCCTTGTACTCCTGGGGGGGGGGTGCTCTGCCAAATACCTGAACTGAATGCCTGGTTCAAGCCTTAGAACCCAGGGTCCTTCATTCCCCCATTTTCTCTTTGGGTACTGTCTCAATCATGAGACTCTGGCAATATGCTCATGGCAGTAGTCTATCTAGAAGATGGTCTTGTGCCCCACCCCTGCAGGCCCAAACGTATCTGCAAGGTCTCACAAGAGCAAATGGGACCTGACTTGCAAAGCCAACTCTAGGCTGTAGGGACCTTTGGCCTTCATAAAAAGATTTGTTTCCTATGTCAGGTTTCCTTTTAACTTAGCATTTCAACCTTTTTGGGGCTTGGGGGTGTACCAGGGCGCAGTAGATTCTCTTTGCTACTTCAAGCTGACATTGGGGCGCTGTTCTTAGGGCCCCAAAAGGTTGAAAAGCTAGTAAAGGAACTAAGCTCCAGGGCTTCTGTCAGGAGTGCGTAGCTGTCTGGTCCAGTAGCTGAGAGACAGGAAACAGCCCAAATCCGTAGAACTGGATCACAGGCTTCCAGCAAGTCCAGAGCTCTTAGTCAAGTGAAAATCTGTTGAGATATGTTAAAACTGAGAACAAAAGTTACAATTTAAATCTTGGGCCCAGTCTTAGTAATTTGGGAAGGGCAGGAGTCCCCAAACCAAAAGAGAGAAGTATCATCCTTAGGAACAGACAGGTGGGAAAAACTTAGGCTGTACTTATGTGGAATCTTTTTGGCCTCTGTGAGTTGGATCCAAATTCTATGAGTCTCTTAAGCTCATACAAATTGCAAAAAGACATAAGAATTTTAGTTATTTTAGTATTTTCAATCAGGCTTTATAAAATGAGCCTGAAAACTAGCTATCACCTTGGAGAAGGATCTGATTGTCTAATTCTACCAAGCTGACAAAATTATAACTAGCCCAGCCGTCAATACTTGCAGAGATCTGAGAAGGATAAATTATACCTAAGTGCAGAATGCACAACTTCTGAATCCACTAAGAGCAACAGAGACCAGTCCATACCCAGTTAGCCATACCCAGGTCTCCACCTAGCTGGAGGCGGACGTATCCAAACAGCATCAATCTTCAGTTGCCAGGCCTTTAGGGTGGGAGATTTTTCCCCACAGTAGAGGGACATATGGGAGAAGACTGACCTTACTTTGTCTAGGCAAAAGGGTTCAATCAATTCTCCAATGTCCTCAGATCTAGGCTGGGTTTGTGGCAGCAGGCAGGCATTGTACTATGGCATCTTGCCCAGGTTAGCACTGCTTCAATTCAGATGAAGATCCTGGTGTCTCATAATCTTCTTTGGAGACCTTGGGTTACTGTTAGGATCTGGAAGTCTCTGTTTGAGAAATAAACATTTTAAATGCCATATTCTGCAGATCTCTGAAATATGAGGGCTGCACAGGTATATCTGCATAGAAAAACTTTGTTTCTAGTTATTTGTTGTAAGCTTACCCTGAAACTTATATAAGAGACTAAATCTCAACCCTGGAATTAATCACAGTACTTACAAGAATGACTGCTTGTGTATCTTAATAGCCTTGAATTAGCTTTCATTGTTTTCATTAGTACATTTCACAAATATTTCATGGATGTCTTTATTATGACTCTAAATCTTAAAAAGTTCATTCTCAAAACTATGTGCTGAACTTAGATTTAAGATCTATGTCTGGCAAGATAAGCTGTCTTTGCAACCTTGATTACATACTTATAAACTTGTTTTCAGATAAATTAAAGCAATTTCTAGCACATAGAATCTATTCGTACACTCAGCATGGAGTCTGTATGCTCAAATTAGGTCATCTGCCAGAGTTCTTGTCACATAAATATCAATAGTGCATGATGACTAATAAAAATAAGCTAATTTCAGTATCTTAACAATTATAGTTATATTCACACATACACAGTTGGATCCAAGTTACATACATACATACATACAGATTTAAAGCTAACTTTCATCCACACATAGTTAACTCTAAGTCACATACATGTCTGTATAACCATAAACATTTTTCAGTGAAGAATCAGAAGCTAATTCCAAAATGAAGAAAAACCAAATCGAATTAACCCAATTTTCTTACAGTTTCATTTAAAAAATTCAGTGTTGGCAGGCAGGTATGAGAAACCACAGCAAATAAGATCCACATCACCTCTGACCTTCTATAACATTCTATATACCTTCAGTCGGTCTCCCTAATTCCTTAGGCATCTTTGCTTCAAACATTCTTTTTCCTGTTCCTTTATTATCCCAATCCTCTGCCTTCTCTATCATTCCCTGGACAACATAAAAACTTTCACAGTTCTTTTTTGTGGTTCTCTTCAGTATGCATACACTGTAGCAACACACGACCAACATGAAGCATCTGAAACTAGCAGTAGAGTTTTTGTTTATCTTACCTAATAATTTGTAACCAACCTCTGTAAAAGATGACAAATCCGCTGGATCTGAATGATCAAAGCAACAGTCGCTTTGTCTCAGCAACTACAGTCAGTGACCGACCAAAAATGCAATCCAAAATGGAGTCATGTCATATGCTTTCAAATTTTCTCATGCATAGATTTTTAATTATAACAGATTTTAACCTTATTTAATAATTTTTATCACTGTCATATCAAAAACATTTGAACTCCTACTAAGTTCTGATTCTTAACCAAAAGTGCAGTCATGGCAGCTGTGGGTGGTGACCGACTGCTATTGGGAATAGAGATAGCAAAAAATATTTAAACCATTCTGTCTCAGCTTTATGCTTTTAACAAAATTAGAAACACATCAGAACAGCATAGATAACTTTCTTGAGAAACAGACAAAACTTCTCAACAAGGCAAATAGAACTTTCTGACCAGAAACAAAACCAAATGAGCAGGTAACATCCGAGTTACAAAAATGCATGCACACGAGTCCAAACACACAT